>JABUQX010117075.1:0-30701 GCA_015478945.1 Trachelipus rathkii
AATTTCTTTCACGATTTCCACGTCTAATTCTTGCTCTGCAGGAGGATAATATCGCCGACATCACTGATCTTATCTACGTATACCCTCAAACAATCTACCCCCACAATTCAATTCATGATCATTTTAAAAGTTCAGTCATAATACAGATTGAATATCTGCTTTTAACATATAAAGCGTCACACCACCACCTTCTTTCCTCCTCTACGCTGGGATAATAAAGTGAATATCCGGCTATTTCATATTCCTGAAAGGAGTCTCCATATAATTTTCATTAACCATGTCTCAGTTTGCAAAATATGCTCTATTTCATTTATGGTTAGAATATTCAGCTCATTCTTTTTATTTCTAGAGGCAATGAGCATTTGTGTAAAACTTTTGAGCATTGCTTTGTGTTATTTTTATTATCATCATCATTATTTGAACCGTGTAACAACACTAGCTTTATTTATCTCCCCACTATTTAGTTACTATTGCATTTCTTTGTAATCTGGATTTACGCAACCCAACTTTACTAGTTTTTGCTAACAATTCTAAAAAGTAGAAAAGCAACAACCTTTACGAACTCAGCATGACTCTCTGCTAGCAAGATATACCGAATTCTCTCCATCCAGAAACCTAATATTTCTAAAACATAATTTCCTAAACCCTTGTCATTACACTAAACGCCCTACTCCCCCATTCTCGACCTTGACCTAACCTAGGTAAAATCTCAGAAATCTCACCTTCTTCCACTGCTTTCATCTTCTGAGATCAATCTCCTAGTAGAATCTGCTATTAATTGTTCTGACCTTCTATGTCCTATATCATTTGTACAAACATGCACAATCACTATTTGAATCAACATGTGGTAGATCAATCTCTCTAATCCTATCTATCCATCGATAATCACTTCACTCTGGCAACTGTAAGATACTCTCAATCGTTTCTTTTTATTCTTTTGTAAAGTCCTATCTATATCGTAGCATAGAGTCTCCAATTAGCAATGTTTTCAGTCTTCCTTTAGAAAACTCAACAATTCATTGCACTAAGATTGTCCATCTGAAGACGTCGAACTTTACTGCAGGTCCAGGCTGACTGACTGTTCAGAGATCCTCATCTTTAAATTATAATTTCTAATTCCTACAACTCTATATTCATCTGCAGAGCTATTCATATCATCAACTACTTTATCCTTTTCTCTCATCTTCATGCCTAGGTGAATCACTATTTCTCTGTCTACACCTAGGTCCGCTTCCCTCGCCTCAACATCCATACTAAATTTTTTTTCAACACTTCCCTCCTTTTCACTACAAATACTTTCTTCCTTCAATCCATATATCTTTCTCAGTCTTGCAAATATACTTCTTAAAGTAACATCTCTGCTTCAAAACTACAAACTAGGGCAGCTGATTCCACATATCACCTCTCATACCAGTCCACAGTTATCAACACATGAGCATTACTATCTTTAAATATATTAGCTACTAACCTGTACCTATTATTTTACCACTACAGTTTAATATCACTAAAGCCTAAAAAGAAAAGAAACTAATCTCTTTTAAAATAGATTAAAATTTAAAACAAGCTAAATTTAGCTTAGGCTTAGCCTAGCCAGTTAAGGTAGGCTTAACTGTAGTCTGGGACTATAAACCTAATTTATTTAAATTATCACTACATTAAAGTAACAATTAATAAAACTGTATTTAAATACAGAAAGTCTATTTAAGAATCAAAATAAACCCAGACACAGAAAACAGTAAATCTCTTCCCTATGTTAGCCTAGGGTTAGGCTATCAAATTTAAATTATCACAAAATTAATATAATAATTGTTAACAAGCCTTTGGCTTGCTCCTAACGGAGCAAGACTTGTCCTGAGCACGTGCTAACGCACGCGCAGAGGGCTCGCTGCCTCGCTGCGAGGAAACCAACGCCGAAAAACTTCATGATGACAAAAATTGTAGTGAACAACGTTTTACGTTTTTCGTGTGTTTATTTTTAAGTAGGCTATAGAATAAAAAATCAAAAGTAAAAAATAATTTATTAATAATAACAACTTTTCATTAAGAATATAGGAAATCAAAATGTGGCCGGACCGTAATGGCAAAAGGATGGTAGTTTCAAAAATATGTTGCTCCACATCATTCAACAAATCGACACGAATTTGGAACGTTTTTTTGCATGTTTAAAATTATATACACAACAGTAGTGTAATTAGATACACAACACTAATTAGCCATATATTCTTACATATATTCTTATATTTGTGGCTACTGTTGTGATGATTTTTTGTATAAGGAATGACACAAAAAAAAGGTCATTACCCTGCAGAGTATCTCGCATCGTAATACTAAATTTTTACTAAATGTGTGGCTAAAGTATCAATCTATTGGCAACCTGATTTTGAGCTCATGAGCATTAATATATATAAAATTTTTGTTCTTGTATTTTCCTTCATAAAAAAATCCCTGGTTTTAGTACAAAAATTAATTTAAAATGAAGTTTTAGTTTGAACATTTGAGAGTATAGCAGTAATAAGCCATATTGGCTATAATGACCAATAAGCCTATTGGCTTTTGTGTTTTAAGTTTTAGTATAGTTTTCAAGATTTATCAAATACTATGGTATGAGAGTCTAGGTAAGCATACATGAAAATTGAAAAGCAACTTTTGAATGAATTCCTCAAAAAATTAAATATATCTAAAAGCAATGCCAATTTTTTTCCGTTCGTCTTTTAACCTTTTTCAAATTCATCTTTCTTTGTTACTTTGTCTGTTGGTAGGCTCTTCTTTTTTTTTCCTCCTCAAAGTTTCAATTGACCCTTGGAGTCATTTTTGGGCAATTGTGAGGCAGTATTGACCTGAATTCATGTAAATACTGTATTAAAACTAAGTATTAATTTACAAAATGAATTTTAAACTAGGATGTTGTGTTAGAATTCGATCAGTTCCAAAGTGAGATAAAGGATAGTATTGCAAAACTACAAATATTGTAATGTAAAAAAAATGTTTTAAATAATTATTTGATGTATTTTTTTTTTTTGAATTTCGCATATATTTTTTTATATATTTTTGAATATATATATACGTTCTGAAAATTTAATAGACTTTTTTCGTTCATGAAAGGATGAGGAATCAATGCAAAATGCTTTTACACAGATTATCATATACCACTCCAAAACATCATGTAGTATTTTTTTATATCTATTTTTTTTTTTTTTTTTTCATGATTATCAAACGATTCAATTTTATTGACACTATTTAATTAAATTAAAAAAAAAAAAAAAGTGTTTACAATATATTTTTCCGTAAGAAAATTTTTTTTTCAGGATTACCAATGATACTCTTCTATAAATTTACTCATTCTTCAATTCTTTTACATAGAAATTTTGGTAATAGTTTAGCCGAGGTGAATAAACATTTAAGACTTTGTATATTAAAACTATAAACATTTAATTTACAGAAATTGGTTAGGAAAACATTTTGAAGTTTTTTTTACCTCGATTATGCGTTAATTTAAAATTTATATTCTTTCAATAAAATATGAAATAAAAATAACGCTAGGAAAAACGTAACTTTTTGCCTTTTTTCGTTCGTTCACACTTGTATATTTTCTATTCTAATATTCTCCAACTCTCAATCAATCCGTATTAATTACCGATATTTTAAATTTTGTGTTAATACGACATTATAAAATTAATTTATTTATTAAAAAAATGTAAGCGTAAAAAATTAAAACTATTTGGTTTCACAAACAAAAAATTTTGAGAAAATAGAAATGACTATATCGAATCAAATAATTTACATATATATATATATATATATATATATACTATATTACATTAGATTTATAAATTCTAGTAGTTATTTATATTATATATATATATATAGTATATATATATAGGCTTATTCAAAATATAAGTCTGGATGAAAAATTATCCAAATGCCAAGGTGGTTACTTATGATGGGAATTATTGGTTTGGGGTATTTGGAGGGTAAAATAACAATTATAGGAAAAAGAATAAACTTTAGTAAGTTCTTTATATATATATCTATAAATATGAAAATCTATACTAAACATATGTATATACTTGAAAATATATATTTTATATATATAATGTAAACATTTGTAACAAAATTTTTATGGATTTTTGGAATTTTTGAGAAAAAAATCATTTTTGATCTTTTTGATTTTTTTTGGATTTTTGGATTTTTGAGATTCGTGACGTACGCGAAATATAATTTGTAAATCAAACTTTTTTATTTTTAAGTTCGATTAATTCAATTTTTAATCTATTTGCTATCTCTGGGTTCAAAAGCTTAAAATAGGGCTTAAATGAAGTCAAAGGGAAAATGAAACTGCAAAACGCTTTGGAATGTCAGGTGTTATTAATGATAATCGTATTCTCAGAATAAAAGAAACATGTTTGAACATGATCTTTTGTTGATGATGTTTTGAAAGTGTTAAAATTTGAAACGTATCTTGCTATGAATTTAAAATCTATTTTTTTTAAATTTCATATGATCTGTTTTAATCTTAAAAAGGTTTTTTAAATTTACATATAAATTAATAATATCAATGATATCTTGATTTTTTGGGAGCAAAAATCAAGTGAAAAAATCAGTTTATAAATATATATAGACATCCATATTAAATATATATTATACCGTATATATATATAATATATGCTATAAATTGATCTTGCTGATAATAATATAATAAAATATATATATATATATTATATATATATACTATATCTAATAAATATATATGCCAATATATTTGTTGGTAGAGGTAATTTTTTCCTTTAGAGGATATTTTCGGTTTCACAAGAGTGGGTATTTCCTCATAGCCTGTCTGGCAACACTGGTTTTATAGCAGAAATCTTAGTTTGAAACTTTACGCCATGGACGGCAGCATGTGTGTTTAGTCTGTTAAATTTTGGTCGCAAAAATTTTGAAGATGAAATTTGTATATTTAATTTGACATTGTAATTGATAATAAAGTAATATATATATAGACTATTGTAAATTTATTTTAAACTGAAACGTTGCATAAAATGAATTACGAGTATGCATAGTTAAAATAGTATTCTTACTTTTAGGTTATAATTAGAGATACCGAAGAGTTGAAGAAGAAAGGAATATATCTTTTAGTTTACTTTACCCAGTTAGTTGTGTAAAAAGTTTCGACTACCAAAGAATGTTTTGTTTTAGCTTTTTTTTGCAAGCTATTGCAAGAAATTACATTAAACCGTGATCTTATGAACTCTCTCTCTCTCTCTTCTATTAAATGTATATATAGTAATATATATATATATTATATAATATATATTATATTATTATATGTATAATTATATATAATTTATATATATATATGGTAATCTGTGTCATACCTAATTCGGCCTTTCATAATACATTCGTAGGGCAAACTGTGTGGCAGTTCATAATCTATTAGGTTAGGGCGAACTTGGGAGTTCCTATCCATTTAGTTAGGTAGTACTTCTGGAAAGGCTTCCCATGATCCATTAGGTTTAGGGCGTACTTCGTAGGGATTACAATACATCCTTAGGTTGCGGCTACTTGGGGGCTTACATAATCCTTAGGTTATCGGGTAGCTTGGACCGGGGTTTAAGTATAGTTTAGGCATACGTTTTGGTTAGGTAGATCACACGATTTAAATATATATATATTATATTATTATATATATATTATATATATATATATTATATTATATATATATATATATATATATTATATATATATATATATATATATACACATATATATATATAATATAATTAGATATATATATAATAATATCGATAAATCGATACATCGATATTAGTTCGATATAATCTGAAAATTTGACGCTCAGACGAAAGATTGAATTTAGCATATATAATATATATATATATATTATTAGTATTATACTATATATATATATACAATATATAACTAATATATCATACCTTATAATATAATAACCACGTCGGGCGGGGTGAACCGTGACCACTTTAGGTATAAACTTCGTCTCCCGACTTCTCCCTAATTCGCACCTTTTTGGAAATTTTTTTTGTTTGTAATTCACGGCCCTATAGTCGGTAGGACATAAGCACACAAAAAATAATAATATATACATCCCTAAATAATAAATTTTTTAAAGTTACGGAATAACGCCGAGTCAGGCCGACCGTGGAGGGGTGAGCGGACCAGCACATAATGAGGGGTGATCTCGGACCATCTGTTTATAATTTGTCTTTTACGTATATTCAATTTATATTTTAATTTTTAACTTAATATAATAATTACTTATCATATTAAAATTCGTATAAGTAAAAAATGTCCATATGTAATACATGACGAATGACAAATTAAGCTGGTCTATATGGGTGCCTCATCCGCCAACAACAAATCCTATAACTACTGCCTTCATGGATTTTTTACTAAAATTTCATTTTTTAAAAAATTTTCACTTAATATAAGTAACTTTTTTTACATTTAAATTATTATACTAATAAAATGTCAATAATATCACGTAATAATTAATGAAAAAGCATGGTGGTCACGAAGCCACCCCCATCAATTTTTACGGCAGGGTGAATCCGGAACCAAGTTAGTGCCCGTTTTTTTGCATATACTGCTTTGGATCAAAATTTACTTTGCGTTTAAAGCTAACCTACTCGAGTGTATCCACAATGAAAAAATTAAATTAATAATCGATCCACAATTTTCATTTATATAACGAAGTTACAAAACTTCACATTTTTCACAAAGTGAAGTTCTGATTGAAGGAAATTTTGTTACCTCTAAATTTCTAACATTATTTAAATATTATAAAACTTTTCTCCAGAATTAAATATGATCTAAATAAAACTTGTAGTACTACGCGCGTGGCTATTTAAATGACGAAAAACATGTTATATTTTTTTATTTTATTATTTTTTATTCTTATTTTAGAGTGGACGAATCACCCTCCTAAAAGCAGGCGGCGCCCGGTACCGAATATATATTTATAGGCATTATATATATTATGTACGTGAATACGTGAAGTAGAAATTTATATGCAAGCTGAGTGACGTCTTACTAACTACGTCAGGAATTTCCGCATTACATATAACTGGTGACGTCATGCCTTTTACGAAATTATATATATATATATATAATATATTATATAATATATATATATATATATATATATATATATATATAATATCATATATATATAATATATATATCCATATAATATAGTAATATCTAACTATATATATATATATACATATATATATATATATACTATATTTAATATATAGTATATATATATATATAAAAATAGTATATATTATATATATATATATATGTATATCACGGGCCAATAGGGGGCTCGAGCCCGGGGAACAGCTGGGGGGACGTTTTCCATACACCGTAGGGGAGCGGGCGGAGGAACCCCGCGTCAACCCCAAGCATACCAGGAGCGGGGGTTCGGAGACCTCCCGCGGAGGGGAACATAGTCCTATCCCTGTGTTCCCCGAAAGGCCGAGAGCCCCGATCTCTGCATCGGGGCGATTCTACTCTTGGGGTACAACATTAAGTTTTTTTTTTAAAACAAAAAAAATGTTTTTAGTTAACGTTGAAAGAAAACCAAAGGTAGACGCTCCGATGGCAGAGTCGGGGTCTCTCGGCCTCTTCGGGGAGGCGGTAGAACATTCACCCCCTCCGGGGGAGGGTCTCCGGAACCCCATATCTATTAGGGTGTCGCGGGGTTCCTCCCCCTCCCCTACGGGGTAATGGAAAACGTTCCCCCCTCTGTCCCTTGTGGCGTTCGAGCCCCCTAATTTGGGCGTGAATATATATATATATACACTATATTATATTAATTAACTATATAATTATAATATATACTATTATATATATTATATATATTAATATATATATTCGAGATAAAATTAGTCATGACGTCAACAGGTGTTTACGTAACGAGGAAATCCTGACGTGTGATTAACGTCCGCGGAATAAGTATACTTGACGGGTTATGGACTACGTACATAATTATAGTAGTAATGCCAATATATATATAATATATATATATATATATATATATATATAATATATATATATATATAATATATTGTATATTACTATAATATCATATAAACTCAAACAGTCAGGCCTATGCCTAGCCAACTAGTGATGGACATACGTACGTTGTTCGTAGAAGTTTACATTTACGTAGTCGATTTATATATGGCATATGCCTAACTCTCCTCTCTCTCTTCCTCTATATATATATATATATATATATTATACTATATATAGTATATATATATATAATCCGTAATATATTAATATATATATTATATATATGATATATATAAGTAAGTATATATATATATAACTATTATATAATATATATATATATATATATCTATATATATATATATATATATAGAGCATTATTTACTTTATTTTTATATTCTTTTCTTACGAAAATAAAAATTATTTAACAAATCTTTTTACTTTTATTTATTAACTACGTTTGGTGTATCTAATCACAGTATAAATATACTATGGTTCAGTGTTGAATCGTTGATTACCGTAAAAAAAATTATCGAAGAAAATTATTTTTTATCGATATATAAATAATCGGAAAATATCAGAAAACATCAATAGTGTTATTCCTAAATGAAAACGCTGAAATCAGTGAAATTTTTTTTTCGGAGCCTAATTTTTTTTATATTTAAAAGGTTAAAATATGCTTTATAATATAGCTAATCGCGCCTAAATAAAAACATCAAAGGAATTTTTTAAAACAGTGCTGTAAATTAAAAGTTTATAGTTTTGAAATACTAATGAGAAACGTAAATTTTATTCACCTCGGCTAAACTATTACAATGATTTTTTATATTAGATATTTAAAAAAAAAACATTAATAATTAATTGGTATACTATATATATATATTATAATAAATATATATATTATATATATAAATTATATATCGTATATATATATATTTATAATAATATATCTATCAATATATATATATATATCTATATATATATATATATTCTGGGTATATATATATATTATATATATATATATTTATATAATATATATATATATATATATATATATATATATATATATATTTATAATACATATCAGTATATAAAACACTTGCTATATTAGTTGCGATTTTTATAAATTATATATATATATATACCTATATATATATATAACAGTCTAACAATATATATCCATCTCTATTAAGTTTAGTCATAAAGCATCGATGATCCATATAGGTTAGGTTCTAGTTTAGGTTATGATAAGATTTGTTAAGTATACACAGATTTGCTATATGTAGCCTATATATACTTAACAAAACTTATCATAACCTTAACTTGCAGGGTCCTAAAATAAAGCCTAACTTATATGGATCATCGAAGCTATAGGCTGAAACCTAACCTAGATGAATTTACGTTGCTGTAAACGTACAGTATATGGTTTGACAAAATATATATATAGGCTATATCAATCCATCCACAATTTTTCATTTTATAACAAAGTTAAGAAAAACTCATTTTTTAAAGTGAAATTCTATTTTTAAAAGGAAATTTCCTCCCTTAATACTTTAATTTTTTAAAAATATAAATAAAAAACTTTAGAATTAAAGATAGGTAATCGAAATAAAACTTTTATAGTACTACCCAGTGACTATTGAATGAGTAAAAAAAGATTATTATTTTTTTTTTTTAATTTCTCCATTCACCCCCATGAATTTTACTGTCCCAAGTCACCCTGCCAGATGATATATATATATATATATATATATATATATAGTATCTTAGAGTGAGATATAATATATATAATATATAGTATATAATATAGCGTCGGGCGGGGTGACCGGCCCGCCTCTTTAGGAGGGTGTTTCGGTCCACTCTAAATAAATAAAATAATTAAAAAAAAAAATTTTTTTTACTCATTTTTTAGCCACGCGGTAGTACTACAAGTTTTATTTGATATATTTAATTCTAGAAAGTTTTTATATTTTTAAAAAATGTTAGAAATTAGGGTACAAAATTTCTTTCAATAGAACTTCACTTTTGAAAAATGTGAGTTTTTTTTAACTTCGTTATAAAATGAAAAATTGTGGATCGATTTAAATTATTTTTTCAGTGGATACACTCGAGTATGTTAGGCTTTAAACTGGCGAAGTAAATTTTTGATCCAAAGTATTAGTGGCAAAAAACGGGGCCTAACTTGGTCCGATTCACCCGGCCGTAAAAATTGATGGGGGTGTGGCTCGGACCACCATTGTTTTTCGTATTTTTACGTATTATTATTGACATTCTTTTTCGTATAATATAATTAAATGTAATAAAAAGTTACTTATATTAAGTGAATATTTTTAAAAAATGAAATGTTAATAAAAAAAAACGAGTTCAAAAAAAGTGTCAAAATTTTTGGGCGGAGAGGGGTGAATCGGAACACCACCTGATTTATATTCGTATTTTATTTATCATATTGGACATTTTTTTTACTTATTACGCATTTTAATATATAAATAATTATTATATTAAGTAAATAATTAAAATGATAAAATTGAAATTATACGTAAAAGACGAATTTAAACAGATGGTCCGCGCACCGCCTTCAATGGTGGTCCTGCTGTCACCCTCCAGCGGTCAGGCCTGACTCGGCGGGTTATTTCAAACATTAAATAAAAACTTTTATTATAGAATTACATTATTATTTTTTTGTGTGCTTATTGCCGACTATAGGGCCGTGATTTTACAAAAAAAATTTCCAAAAAGTGCATTAGGGGAGAGTCGGAGACCAAGTTATGCCTAAGGTGTCCCACGTCACCCCGCCCAGACGCTATATATTATATATATATATGATATATATATTTATATATATATTAAGGTATATATATATGAATATATATATATTATTATATATATATATATATATATATATCAATATATATATATATTATATATTAATATATATATATATATAATATCTATATTATATAGCGTCGGGCGGGTGACCGGGCCCGCCTCTTTTAGAGGAGTGATCGGTCCACTCTAAATAAAATAAAAAATATTTAAAAAAAAAAAATTTTCCTGTCATTTATCCACGCCTTAGTACTAATAGTTTTATTTAGATCATCTTTAATTCTGAAAAAGTTTTTATATTTTTAAAAATGTTTTATATATAGGGTACAAATGCCCTTCAATAGAAATTTTCACTTTTGAAAATGTGAGTTTTTTTTACTTTGTTATAAAATGAAAAATTGTGAATCGGATTTTAGTTATTTTTTTCAGTGTATACACTCGGTATGTTAGCTTTAAACTGGGCAAAGTAAATTTTTGTTCCAACCAGTGCATAGTGGTTAAATCACGGGGCTAATTGTCCGATTCACCCCGCTGTAAAAATTGAAGATGGGGTGACTCGGACCACCATTGTTTTCATATTTTACGTATTATTTGTTAAAATTTTATTATGTATAAATTAATTTAAATATGAGACAATATTTACTCAGTTTCATGAATATTTAAATAAAAATTGTACTTTTATAAAAAATATGTTTTTGTTGAATTCAAAAATTTTTGAGTCGGAGAGGGTGAATGGACCACTTATTTTTATTCTTATTTAATTTATCATTTGACATTTTATAAATATCGATTTTAATATGATAAATAATTTTTATTAAGTAAAAATTAAAATAATAAAATTGAATTTATATGTAAAGAGAGGAATTTAAACAAGTGGTCCATTCACCCTCAAATGGTGGGTCGGATTCACCCTCCATCAGGTCAGGCTCAGGAGCTTTATTAAAACTTTTAAATAAAACTTTTAATTCTTAGATTACATTAATTATTTTTTTGTGTGCTTATTACCTACTATATGGCCTTGAGATTCAGAAAAAAAAAATTCTTCAAAAAGTGCATTAGGGGAAGTCGGGGACGAAGTTATAGCCTAAAGTGGTCCAAGTCACCCCGCCCGACGCTATATATAGTATCTGGCTGGGTGACTTGGGACAGTAAAATTTGTGGAGGTGAATGGGGAACACTAAATATTTAAAAAAAAAAATACTAATAATTTTTTTTACTCATTCATTAGCCATGCGGTAGTACTACAAAAGTTTTATTTAGATTATCTTTAATTTTACAGAGTTTTTATATTTTTTAAAAAATTAGGTAATGGATTAGGGGAGGAAATTTTCTTAAATAGAAGTTAACTTTGAAAAATGAGTTTTTCTTAACTTTGTTATAAAATGAAAAGTTGTGGATGGAAATAGATGGATTGTAATTATTTTTTCAGTATATACAGTTGATTAGGCCTATGTCATTTAAAATTAAATAATAAGTCATTATTCTTAGTGATTTTTCTGAAAATTACTCCATTGTTGTTCAAGATGAATGCCAAAGCTTTCACTGGTCAAACAATCAGGGAACGGTACACCTTTCGTGGTTTATTATAAAAATAATACAACAAAATATCTTAACCATAAAAATTTTTACTTTATCAGTGACTCATTGATCCATTCAGTATTTTCAGTTTATACATTTCTTAAAAAACTTTTGCCTCCCATAAATCTTATTGTTCCAAATTGCACCAAGTTCACTATTTTCTGCATTGTATGTCTGGTTGTGCAATAAATAAGCACACACTTATATAATGCTGTGCCATGATCTTTGAGACTTTGGGATGAATTGTGAATGGAGTTTTTTTGATACTGGTCATGGTAAGAATGTCTGTGATAGCATTGGAGGCATCGTTTAAAGGGCTGCAACTAAAGAGAGTCTTCAAATGGTTTGTAAATCTCCAATTAGGTATAATACCATTAGAATTTTTCAAATTTTCAGCAGACTATTTTGCTGATTCAATTAAATTCTTTTACATTCCATCTGATGACATATCAAAAATTGAAGAACAATTAAAATCTAGATTTCAGACTGCTCAAATTTTAAAAGGTACACAAGGATTCCATAAAATAATTCCCAACAGTTTAATGACTGTCGAAGTTTTTTTTACTTTTATTATGTATGCATGTTTCCAGAATAAGGAGATAGTGTTAGTTTGCCATACTACACTAAATATTTGAATTAGGTGAGGTCAATTTTGGTGCTAATATAATACAAATATCTCTATTAGAACATCTTTCACTTTTTTGAAGGAATAAAATGTTTCTATCACATCACAATTTTCTAACTTTTTATAAAACTTAAATACATAATTGAGGAGCTTGATTTTCTTTATGAATGAAAAATCGTCTCTGCAAATATTCATATGAATTTATTGAACCGAGATGAACACGATAAAAAGAAAGAGAAAATTAAAATAAATCTTTACTTTTAAACACTATTTTCTCTTTTATAAAATGTATATTTTAAAGTTATTGCAAATGATTAAAATGTTAACAAGTATTTGAATTTTTTCACACATGAATAATCATATGTTAATTACACCATAATAGCAATTACCATATTTTTTGTGATTGTTATTTCAGTGAAAGTTGGGATTGCAAATTGTTGTTTGCAGTAGCCATGGGGGGAGGGGGGAAGGGGAGTGTATTTATTTTGATGCTTTTTAGGATATTTTAATTGAAATGTTTTGTATGTTTTGGTGCATTTTCGAATGCACCGAATGATTGTAGGTTTTTGTTCTATGAAGTCATTGTAAGTTTGCCAATTGACTTTTCATAGCTTGATATATACCCAATATATATTTTTTTTGAAGGATGTGTGTGTGTCTTGTGTGTGTGGGCTGTTTTACGTTTGAATGTGATTAAATGTAATCTGATCAGAGGAAAGTGTGAAAGGTTCATGCTATGTTGTGGTAACTTGAATTTGGGAGGGCAGAAGGAAATATCAGGGGGTGTGGAGTTCTAGTTATATTGTAAAGGTCATTGTGTAGGTTGGTTTCTGCTGTTGAGGAAACTGAGTGAATGTAAGTTGTCCATGAGTATGTCACCTCTTAGAGTGTGTGTGTGTTAAGCCATGCAAGGTGATGTACATTGAAGTCCCCAGCCAATGTAAAATTATTATATTGCATTAAGGGGTATAGATCTGCATATTAATCGACATGGCAGTATTGAGGCAAGTGGTTGGGAGGATACATAAATAATAGGTGTAATGTTTTTTGTAGTTGTTTTTTACTTCTATTGATTGGTATGTAGCTATTTGGTCATTGTTCATGAGATGTTGTGTGTGATTTGTGATGTTTTGGAATTGGATATTTTTGTGTATGAGCGTAACAAGGCCATTTTTGGATGGGTGTTTGTCTTTTCTTAAAATTGCATAGTTAGGAAATTCAGATAGGTAAGTGTTTGTGTGAGATTAGATTCCTGTATAAATGTTATGTGTATATTGTATTTAAAGCATGATAAAGTTCCTTATGTTTATTTTTTATGCTATTTTGATTGAATTATGGGGATGGGGAATGTGAATATATTAATTAGGGGTTTGAAGGTTGGTGCAGTTTATGCGAAATTAGAGTTAGCAGGTGTTGCATAATTCAGAGGTCTGACCTCGAATGCATGATCTATTACATTTAGGGCAGATATATGCTCTGAAACCTGGATTTAATTCTTTATCACCTACTAATAGGAGAGGAGACAAAGACACTGACCTTAATCATCCCAAGATTAAAAAGTTGTAGATTATAAATGGAAATCTCTGAGCCCAAGCTTATGCAGGGGTGGCGATCCCAAGGATCTCACATCCTGCAGGAGGTGTGGAGGATTGTGTGTATATCTATGATTGCCAGTTATGCACTTCAACTGGAGGTTGAGTCCAATTTGAAGTTTCTTGCAGAGTTGGTTCCAGAGTGTGGCTCTTACAAGTAATGAATCTTGTAGTCTCTATGTACAAGTTGACCATTATATAGTATATATATATATATTATATGTTATATATATATATATATATATATTATAATATAATATATATATATATATAATAAAGTACATATATATATATATAAATATTATCATTTATGTAATATAGTAAATATTTCTTATCCTGTATATAGTTATATATTTTTTTTTATATATATATATATTATATATTAATTAATATATATATATTATATATATAATATATATATATATATAATATATATATAGTAGTATATATATTAATATATTCGACAAAAACCTCTAATAATACAAAATAACTTTGAAACAAAGAAACTTACTTGGAGATAATACGGAGTACTGCATTCATTTATCCGCGATTATAAAACCATTATCGAAGTGATCAATACTAACATGTATGAAAAAGTTCTTCTAAATAAATTTTACAAAAATCATCTAGATCGTTGAAGGCCTAAAACTGGGTCTTACCTTTTAAGATATAAAAATGAATTATTAAAAAAACAAGTTATTTCCCCCTGCCTGTTAAGGTGATAATTCCTACTAAAGTAAATAATTTTTAAAAAATATTTTCCTAGCTTTTTATCACTTTGATTTCGTCTAAAACAATGAAACTATTTGTACACATTTTATTTTCTTATATTCTTAACTTTATCATTGTTTTTTTATCTAAAAAGTTCATCTGAGATCAATTCATTTTTAATATTTATTCACTGAAAATAACAAAAACAGTATAATAATTAATTAAATTAAAAATAATAAAATTAATTTACAAATTAAAATAATCAATATTTTTTCGATTTTTTTTTCGTACATAATTTTATAAACTTCTCTCTCGTAGTTATAACTCCTTCCACAATACTGAAAAAAAATAAATATATATAAATATATATATATATATATATATATATATTATATATATATATATATATTATAATATATATATATATTATAATATAAACAAAATATATATATTATATATATATATAATATATTATAATCAAAGCATTAAACTTTTTTGAATTATGCAGGAAAAGGGAAAATTTAAGATAACCATTTTGTCAATATGTGGTTTGAAGTTTTACCCACAGTAGCAATTATGGGAACACTATTGTTTACACCAACAGTTGCATGGTATTGCATTCACAAATTCGCCTATGATAGTGTAAGTTTATTAATATAGCTAATCATTTGATTTTTTTTAGATTAGTATTTATTTTTTCATGTCGAAATAATCTTGACACTCTAAAAGTCTGAGTATCATTCTAAAGTACCGTAAGTGTTGATATTGGTATTTTGCTTTAATTATAAAATGTATAGCTTTAAGGAAACTGCGGATTTAGTGATTTTCTCCACACATTAATAAATCTGGTTAAAAGTCTTTATTAATAGTGTCAATAAATATTTTAAGATTTCTGTAATCAGCTCCTAAATTACGTAGCTTGATGCTAGTAGCATAGATCAGTGGTTCTTCTTAACCTTTTCTTTACCATGGACCCCCATTAAATATCTTTTATTGCTGCAGACCACCAAGACAGCTGAAGATTTAATTTCATAAAGTGCATCAAATATTTATTTGAAGTTTCCCATCAAGGTTATTCTAGTATTTGGAGAGAAGCGAACATATTATAATCTTAGTTATAATTAATGAGAAGACTGGTTTGCATTTTACTTACACACCTTGTTATATCGTTTTTAGTAGGTTAAACTTTTATTCTGAGCTTGACTCTATATGCTATTCAAACTTTCATGGTTTCATGCTTTCTTTCTATTTTGACTGTAAATCATAAAATTTTTTCATGCCTTTGTAGATCCCATTTGAATATGTTGCAGTCTCCTGAGGGGTCCATAGGCCATTTGTTAAGAACCACTTGTGTAGATGACAAGCCACAATTTGAACCCTTACCAAATATTGGCCACAGTTAACATAATTCAGTTAGAAAGTCACATGGCCATGAAATAAGTTGAATTTTTAAGTGTGAAGTACAGTATATTTTAAATTATTATTTAGGATATTTTGATTTTTAAATGCATATTTTTTTAACAGGCATATTTCATATAATTTAAAGCAAATCCAAAATTAGAGGCTCCTGAATAGTGTAGTGTTTACCCCAAAACTCTTTAGTGGTTATATCATTGTGCAAAGAAAAATATATGATTAAAAACAATTTTAAATGGTTTTAGACTTGCTTTTTCTAATTTGTTTGTTAGTTATAGATTTGTTAAACAGATGATGTAGCTATTAGTTATATTAAATATTTTATTGAAATTAGGTATGGTAGGTATAAATCTTATTAAAAATTGTCTACTACCCTCCAAAAAAAAGGTGCAAATATCAAAATAAAATTTATATATTTGTTTGGGTTTATCAAAAACATTTTAGATCCAAAAATACATAGTCCTATTTCTCCTTCTTCAACATTTTATCATCAAATGAAGCTATGAAGACCTCAAGACGTAATAATTTCTTAATAAGATGAAATTTAGATTCATTAATCTTATTGAAATAGTTCACTGGTGGTTGCTTAAACATTTTCAAAAAATTTTTTATTTTTCATGTTAAGCTTGTATATTGAAATTCAATTTTTTTTTTTTTTTTTTAAATTATTCACACTGGTTTCAACAAGGCCATTTTTTTCATCTTTGTGTAGTGTAGGTCAAGTTTTGGCATTAATAGGGATTAGCTTTAACTTTTTTGTCTCATCTCTACTAATTTCTATGAAAAAATTTCAAGTATTGTGATTTCTAACTCTTTGGTCACAAGAACAAAATGTGATTCTTTAAATGGAATTGTCCAATGTTCATTAAAATAATTTATTACATTGTATGTGGTTTTAATAAGCTTTGATATAATAAACAAGAACTTTGGTGTATGAGTATGGCTGTCTAAGGTTTCTTTTCCCTGATGCCGTAAATGAACATTCATCAAAGCATTAAGTTCAAGAACCTCTTTTTGAAGCCATCTCCTTATCTGCAATCATGTGAAAGCGGCATTGAACACTCAAATTTGCCTAATTTACGAATATTGTGTGAGAGCCATGGTTTGAGACAACTTGGTCTCATTTCTGCAGTTATAGCCAAAAATCCATGGCTTTTTGCAAACCCTAGTTTTTAAGAGATACAGCCTTACAAAAGTTATATAAGATTAATTCTTTAGATGTCAGCAACCTAAGATCAGTCATATGTTTAGGCTGTGATTCCTGTTGAATGAACTAGTGTTTCTTTTCATCAAGTTCAAGTACTTTATCATTTGTTAGGAGCCCTTATGAGACTAAGCTGTTCTACCACATTCTTAGCCTCTACTTTCAGTTTCAGCTGCTGAGCCATTTTAACAATGTTACCTACATGGTAACTTATGTCACAGATCAAAACTTTTGAGATCATCCAACATAGATAGATCTTATTTTTTTTCACAACTCCTCACAAAGTTGTTACTTTAAGTTCTGGAAATGCATCCTTCTCAGTTTTATGCCATGTAGAATATTGTCTTTTCTAAAATTCTTTTATTTTCTTCTGGTACCTCAGAAGCATCTGAATCTTTTGCAGCAATAACCTTAGATAAGGTTTATCTAAAATAATATAATTTACATGCTTTAATTTACCCCTTGATTTATAGGCTGAAATACTGCTGCAAACAGAGTTGCTGTGACAGTTATTTATTTTTTTTTGCTGGCTATGACCCCAGCATCATCCTTTTAAAATGCCCAGCTCTGACTCCACAGTTTTAAAATCTCTCAGCTCTGGCTCTGCAGTTTTAAAAATTCTTGGTTCCAGCTCCCATCATTTTAAAATATGCAACTCTGGTTCCGTACCCCTATATTTATAGTTAAAATTTTTTACTTTTTTTTGCCTATGACTCTGGCTCCACTCAGAATAATTTTTTGCCTCCGGCTTCACTCAAAATAATATTTCGACTCCAGTTCCAACCAAAAATTAATTTTAACTTAGACTGTCACCGTCAAAACCTTGCAATCATGCTCTGGCACCGATTGGCCGCTGTAAACTTAACATTAAAATTTTTTTTTATGAATTCTCTTTGAAGGTAAACCCCCCCCCCCATGCACTAATGTTGAAGCCCAACTGTATGTAAAAGTACACCTAGTTGTAGGAGAACAGGCCAAATTTACCTAGACTTCTGAGCTGTGCAGTTAAACTCTCTTGTTCAGTTTACAGTTTTAAATAGTCAGACACTTAGTGACTTTCCAGGGGTCTACGATTGGAAAAAAAATTTAGACTTTGACTCAACTTGTATAAATAGATTCTTAAAACTTTGCAGAGATATTATTTATTTATGTATTTATTTATATATTTTAATTAGTTATTTATTTATTAATATTTTAAATTTGACTTCTGTTAAAATTTTTAATAAAAATTATTACTGATCTTATTGTACCTTGAAAATGTTTTTGTTACATCTAACATAGCTGTTGGTCAGCTGATTCACTATTATTATTATTATTATTATTATTATTATTATTATTATTATTATTATTATTATTATTATTATTATTATTATTATTATTATTATTTCAGGCTTATACAAGGAAAGTAGATGGCACTGAAGATTTTGTGTTGTATTACCTCAGAGATCAGAGATTAACCGGAAAAGGATGGAAATGTAGAGTAAGTTTTAATGTTAAAACTCAATATGACGATAAATTAAAATAAGTATAGGGTCATTCCATGCCAAATAAAAAAAAATTAACAAAAAAATCGAATATGTCTGACATAGGTTTTTTTCAGATATATGGTATCGATATTAGTAAGACAAATTGAATGTCTTGCTTCTAGCTAACTAGTTTAATTGACCCAAAGACGTGACCCTCTGAAGTTTTTAAGGTCGTATCAAAATCTTTGTTATTATTTCATTTGTTATGACAGCTATAAGGCTTCGATAACTCTAAAACCTTTATTATATCCTTTTCTCCATCACGGATCAATAAAAAAATTTACCTTGAATTTGACCTTTGGGCTTTTGTAGGTCAATTGACCTATAAACTGATCTTTTTTTTAAATAATTTTAACTAAAAATTGGTATTCCTCTTGATATACTATGTGCCTAGTTTCATTCTGGTAAATATATGAGAATTTTAGCACTTTAATTAATTCTGGTTTTGATAAGAAAACAAAAACATAAGAAAATCAGAGAGTAAGAAGTCACATGAACCTATTAAGGTTTACCCCAACCCAGACCCCTTCTCGTAGAAGGGGTGCGAGTTGCTACCGTACCAAGTAAGTATACTTACTTACTTCGCGCTCACCTCCTACGAGAAACGGGCGTCCTCGAGATAATCCACCACCACCATCGCCAGGTGAGCCCGGAGATCTGTTAACTTAAAGTTGAAATTGCGACTGATGTTCGCTGAAGCAGGGTAATCTATAATGAGATGTTTCATGTTGTCAATTGTTTTGTAATGACATCTTTAATCAAATTTGTATTCAAGGAAGGGGTGGTGCCTAGAGCAGAGCCGTGGCAGCATTACCCATGTTTGACGATGTAAAGTTTGTTCCGTGTTGGAGATTTCTGGTGGACATGCTTGGAATATGGTATTGTTTTGGTATGCGGAGATCGTTTCTTGGGTTAATTGAGTGCAAATGTGTTTTATGATGGGGGTGTGGGGGCCAGTCTGTTGTAAATAATAGAATAGTGTTCCGCTGGTGTAGCTTTCATCCTTCTAGTACAGGTGGATTTTTGTAGTGTTTGAAACTTCAAACAACAAAAACAGTTTTAAATAGCATTCATTTCTAGTTTTCGAAATACCTTAATTTTTGGGTCAGGTCATATATGAAATTTCTCACAGCGACAGTTTAAAATAACTCTGTTTTCTAGTTTTCAAAATAAGAAAAAAAAGTTGAGAGACCTACAATGAGTTACTAATATATTCATTTATAATTGAATATTCTCTTGTAAAGAGCTCTTTCAATAATAGGCTGCTCATACTATTTAACATAATATGTATGTAGGAGAAGAACGCTTTTTTCCAGATTAACATCCGCCGACATCTCCAAACGTACGACTAATCTAAACAAATACTAAACAATTAGTAAATGGATGTATATTTGATTCTCTCCTATCTGGTGTTAGTAGCGTTTTTGATGATTTTTGGGGGAGATGCTGTCATTCTGTCCATTGTCAGCCACTGCTCCTACTGGCCTATATACTGTTGTAGCTCTATGCATGCTGTCTCTGGAGGGGCTTTGAGCTGTAATTGTTAGATTATTGGCATAGCTATTAATTCTTATAGAAAGGGATGTGGGGTTTGGGAGATCATGCATAAAGATATTAAAAAGTGTTGGTGAGAGTATGGCGCCTTGGGTGACGCATTGTTTAGTTTGTATGTGCGGGAGGAGTATCGACCTTGAATCACCTTAGCCGTACAACCTGATAGAAAATTAGCTATTATTTTTATTTTTTGTCTTTAATGGTCATATTAGTATTTTATCAATTAAAATGTGACGGGGGGATTGTGTCACATGCCTGGTTGTTGCCTATTTATATTAGAAGTGTGAGAAGAGGAATATTGGCTAAAGCCAGTCAAGATGTGTTCTGTTAAATCGGTTAGGAGAGTTGTTGTGTAGTGTTTTGTTTAAATTCATGCTGCGAGTTAGATAAAGGGACAGAGGGAGAAATTCTATTGTGGATAAATTTTGCTAATACTTTGGATATTGTCGATAGTAGTGAAGTAGGTCTGTATGAAGGTGGTTTACCAGGCTTTTAGTATAAGAATTATATGGGCATCTTTACAAATTGGTGGAAATTATTGTTTGCCATGACATATTAAATATTCTAGTGATAGTTGTGATACCTTTGGTTCGTTCCCAGATGTTTGAAATGAATATTAGATATTTGGTCTTGGCTCATATCTGTGAATATTTAATTTTTAATATTAAAGCTACAAAGGGAAATGGGAAAGGAATGAGAGAAGAAAGGTGCATAAGTGTAATCAAACTATTTTGACGTCTTTGATTGGATTTTATTTTTAAGTCGCCTATGTTTGTCTATTGGTGAGATTGTAGGTTTATTTGATTTTGAATAGTGTGACATGATGATATTGCATTGGTTTTTAGGGTTGGGAATTTTATTATTTTGTTTGTTTGCAAATAGTTCCGTGGGTTGGGTGGTTGGGTGTGTGTGATGTATGGATTGTTATTTTTATTGTGCTGAATATTTGTGTTGTTTTGGTTTTGTAATCTACAGTATGCTTCCAAAATTCTCTTCCTAATTTGTGTCAATTAAAGTATTTATTCTACTGCTAAGGTCTATGATTTGGTGTAGTTCTGCTGGGTTTGGTTGTCTGTTTTGTCTGTGAGAGTTTCTATGTTTTATTAGAGAGTCTATTTCTGGTTGAGAAGTTGGGGTTAAATTGTTTGCGCGGTATCCGTTGGATGTGTTCTTCATTGAAAGGAATAAACTTAAATTACTATTAATTGTTGTGTTGTTTTGTTGAGTGAGGAAAAATTTGCCATTCGGAAGGATTCTTGATCTAGTTCTATGCTGTCAGTATAGGCCTGCTAGTTTGCTTTCTTTAAAATTGATGTGTTTTTTGAATGATGTGTTATTTGGGGTTTGTGTATTAGTCGTATTAGTAAATAAGACGTAATTAATAGATCAAATAACTATTTTTATTAGAAAATAACTCAGCTTGTAACTTCTCAAATAGTCCAAAAGCAGCAATTTATCCAATCTCTCGCTCAAAACGCCATCAACAACCCTACTCCGAGTACAAGTTTTCAACTAACTATGTTGGCTCATTCACCACAAAGCTTAGAGAGCATTACCTGCCAAGACACTGTCCCACACCCTCCCGATGAGTTAGCCAAACTCACGTAAGAGGCATGCACATATGTCCCGTAATCTGTCTCCCACCATTTCTCAAATTCCTGATAAAGATGTTCCTAAACAGAAACAGAAGATTGAGCACCGAGCTAAAGATTATTCTCTAAAATATAAAACATCTGAATTTCTAAAGCAGGGCACACCGACCCTAGATGTAAAATATGCAACTCCAGAAGGGGAACTGCCATAAGTCTGTTCTTAAGACAAAAGCTTGTGACATCAATAGGTGTACTGACAGCACTGGCTTGTCAAACCCCACCACCAACCCTTTGATAGTTTGCAGATTATTATATTATTATAGTTCCCAGATAGATTGAAGTGACGACTCACTCTAACAATCAACCTGTCCTTCCGAGGAATGAAGCCATTCGCGCAAACACAACTAACGCTCAAACATTTTACCCCAGAAATCATTGAGGCAGCATGAAAGGGGACCTAGAGATTCTATCGTGAAGCTCAAGTGATCGGTCTAAAATCTTCCACCTGATGACCTGACCGTCTTTAGTGTTGAACTTAATGTTAACAGTCCATCGAAGGATCTATTATCGCAACTCCAATACCCTCTCATAATAATGACACTTTTTTTTATGACACCTTCCCCCCCACCCCATTTTCATGAAACAGCTCCACCTTTATTTATGAGTCTGCTTGTGGCGAAGATACTGAGCATCGCCCCCATTCCTAAACATGAGCATTCTGGTTCTTTCTTCAACAACAACAGGGTCATAATAGCATGATTGGTTAGAGACTCAAACTTTCCGCTGATTCATGGTGAAGTCCTCCATGAAATATACAGAAAATTCCTTCTAAACCAGTTCGTACAACCCAAAATCTTGTTATTTGTTTCTAGCATATATGGGTTTATTGTAGCACCATTCATGGGACTACGATCTCTAGCCTTTCCTCCCCATCTCTATACACCTCCAACATTGCCACATAGAGACAATTGTCTCAAAAAAACCATCCTCATAATATTCATAACAACATAAAATGGCCACCTTCCTTCAATGGAATTGTTGTTTCTACTGCTCTAATTTTGAAAAACTTGTTCAGCTAATAAACATATATGTACACCAAAGGGCACATGTTTGCAGGAACTCCAACTATGTTATCGCGACTTCATCCAACCGTTGAAATATAAATTGCCTCTAACCTATATTGAAAGAGGTGACCATTTGTCAGGGAGAGACATCTTTAAAAGGGGGGGAGGGAGCGTTATGAATTTTAAATTTATTTTCCTAAAGGGAGGGTTGATGTCCAGAGCGGAGACAGGACAGCATTACTTTGATTTGATGGTCCGGTACTTGTTCTATAGAGGATATTCTGGATTCAGGTGCTTGTAGCAAAGGGTTATGTGGATAAACGATAAGCGTTCTTTGGGTTAATTGAGTGTGTGAATGTGTTTGATAATGGGAGTGTCAGGGGCGAGTGGTGAGGTAGCGTGTTGTATTTGTTAGAGTGTAGTCTAACGATGACGTGAATTTTTTCCTTGGCGCTGGGAGAGAGATTTGTTGTAATATTGACAGCCTATCATGTCCAGATGGACTTCTATAGGTAAAATTTTTGTTTCGGTTTGTAAGTGGTGGATGGGTATGGAATGGAGGCAGTCTGTGATTATTCTGAGAGCTTTGTTTTGTACAGCTTCTAGTTTTTGAATATTGGATTGTGATATTGCGGGTGATGCGTAATTTAAGAAGGGGAGGAGATATTGCCTGTATATTATGGTGAGGATTTCTTTATGTTGGCCAAAATTTGTTTGCGAGTGTTTATATTGTGTTTAATTTATGTGTGGCTGTAGGGGGAATATTGTTTACGTGGGGGAGTGGAGTGATGAATGTCATATGTGTACCAAAAATTGAACCCTAAGATGGTGGGTTGTTTGTTAAGAGAGAGTATATTGTTTGAAAGGAAGACTGTTGGTTGAATGGATGGTTGATTCTCTTCTTTCAGGGGTAAGTAAGAGTGATAGAGGATGTTTGAGGTGAAGCAGTCATTCTGTTTGTTAGTAGCCATTGTTCTTGCTGGTTTATAATATTGTTTTAATTTTCCGCTGCAGTATTTATAGGAGGATATATATATATATATATATATATATATATATATATATATATATATATATATATATATATATATATATATATATATATATATATATATATATATATTTGCTAACTATTTATATATACATCTATATATATATCTCACTATACCTCATATATATATATATGCCCAGGTATGTAAACATGTGAATAACCATATATGCTGCATATATGTATAACAATATATATATAACCAGCATAATAATAATATATAACAACAACATGTATATGTATACTTCATGCTGCTATATACCTATATACTTTCATATATATATATATACTATGCTATATATAGCCAGCATATAACAGCATAGCATGCTGCTCTTCTTAACCAGCAACCATGTATACATATATATATATATATATATATCTTTATATATATATATATTATATATATATATATATATATAATAATATATATATATATATATATAACATATAACCATGTAATATAATAATATATATATGCTATGTATATATATATATAACAATAGTAACATAACATATATATCTTTATGCTCTTCTTTCTCTTATATAATATATATATATATATAACATATATATATGCTCTTTCTCTGTATATATATATATTGAGGATATGTGCGAATGGTGAAAAAGCCAGTACCGGGTACCGAATATTGACTAAATGATCGCAGAATATGACATTCGACAATAATCACTTCGCTATTCAGCCAAAATAAGTTATTTAAAAGTTCGCTTCATTCATTTAGGAAAAATAAAAGAAAACTTACACTGGTCAACAAAAAAATTAAATTACAAAAGTGAACTTTTTAACAGATATATAGTAATTCGGAGGTGTTGATTCATATATTCTCGGTTGCTCTATCGTCCCCGTTTTCGATCTGATATTGGATCCCCTATTTTGCCTTCCCTAAGATCAACAAAATTCATAAATACGTAGGCTGTATATACGTTACCTTCCGCATATATGCAAGTTTACTGCAGTCAGTATTCGGGAAGCATGTGGTAGCTTTAGTACGTCTACATGTTGGATGCCAATGGCACGGATGATGTCTATCATCCATCTGGATATAGTCGGATGGTCCGTCATTGTTCACCAGGTGAGACCTGACTATGCAGCGAAATTTGCCGAAGTTGTCCTGAGTGGTTGGCTTCGAGGTTGCATGAAAATGACTACTGGACCATGACGGGTAACATTTTATCGTAACAGAGAAGCAGAGCTGCGGGGCTCTTCCGGTCAGATGGTAACAGTATTATTGCGGTGAAGTTACTGGCTACCCATCGCTATGGGACTCACCGCTTTGATACGGGTGGTGGCGACTATGATGACTGCGCCAAGGCAGTTTAAAGTGTTGTTAAAACAACGGCAACAGGTATGCTTCAGTTCAGCTAGGGCTCAGTACGGATGAGAGAATATTGTGGGTTTGGAAGGCTACAATATCCGGTATGGATGATGATAATAAAGTGGTGTATCAAAATGGTTGTTTGTTTGCTCGGTCAGCTGCAGGTTTCACCAAATATCCTGCTTCCGCTTCCTGTGTTATTGGGACAACCGGGCGGCAAAGGATCGCTGGACCAAAGAATGACACCGAAACCTTGATGCCAGGTGACGGGAAGATCGTACGTGAACCACGGTCAGAAGGCAATAACGCTGCCTCCACTACATAAAACTTGGTTTGATGAAACAATTTGTGAAGGCCCTGGTCCGGTGGTGAATGCTCGCTATATATGCTCAACGTTTCCTGATCTGACTGGTGACGAGAAGAAAAAAAGCTGGAATATTTGATGGCCCACAAATACGTACACTCCTATTTGCTACAATAATGACTGTGTTAGAGGCAAGAGCGTGGAGTGCTTTTTCAAGCACAAAATTTTCTGGGGAACAGGAAAGCCGAGAACCACCTACACTGTACAGGAACTGCTAGGCAGTTTCATTCTCATGGATGTAGAATGAGTATAAAGTTGCACTGCTTACATTCTCACCTAAGAAAATTTCCGATAACCTAGGCAGTGTTAAGTGATAGAGCAGAGGTAGACATGTGATGAATGAAGAAAGAAGGGTTTATGGAAAAGGACGTTACCAGGGCAAAGTGGGATATCAATATGATGGCCAGAGCTATTGTTGGAGCTTTGATGAGGGATAAACAAACTATGCACAGTAGATCCGTCTACGAAGAAGTTACTACCATCGTGGTGTGTTTACATTGGCTTTAACCCATTCCTTCTATTACATTCATTGTTGATACATCTTACTCTTTATTCATAGTTGTACGACCCTTCTGTTTATAAAATATCTAGGGCATGTATCATATCATTGCAGTTTGTTTCTCGCCCTTCATATATCCAATATATGTATAATAATAATATATATATATATATATATATATATATATATATATGTATAATAACATATATATATATATATATATATAATAACATATATATATATATATATATATATATATATATATATATATATATAATATATATATATATATATATAATATATATATATAACAATAATATAATATATATATATATATATATATATATATAACAACAACTTATATATATATATATATATATATATATATATGTAATATATATGTTCTTATATCTACAAATATATATATCTCAAACTAATAATATATATGTATATATATATAATATGCTACTTTATAATATATATATATATATATAAATATATATATATATATAAATAATATAATATAAATATATATATATGAAATATATAATATATGTATATAATATATATCATATATATAATAACATACTGTGTATATATATATAACAATAACCATATAACATATAATATATAACAATATATATCCACAATAATTATTGATAGACTCTCTTGAAAGAAGTAAAAATCATAAAATTTTACAAATCTGTTTTGATATCTCACAAATGCGATGTGATGTGCAAAAACCGATTACATTTTTAATAATCAATTGCAAACCCCGTCCAAGAAATTTCATATTTACCATAATGTTACAGGTCCAAAAAATATTCATAAAATGAAGTCAGTAATTAGTTCACGAAAGCAACTAATTCACATATTAAAAATAATTAAATGAAAATTATAAAGTTTGTTAGTTAAAAGATATTAACAAAATATTTGAATAATTTCTAAGGTTAAATGACAGAACATTTTCATCATTTTCAGGGGATAACCTATTCTTGTGGCTTCATAAATATTTCACCCTGTTCTAAATATTCTTTCCTTTAGACTGATGACGATTTAAGACTAGAAAAAGTTTTTATTGATAGTTTTTCAAATTCATAAAAACATTTTCAGTGTTTTCCCACCAATTGAAGGGATGTCACTGCTCACTTCACTGGTCAAAGTATAAAAACTTATATATTTCCTTATTTCTTGATGTAAATCCGTATGTGGCCTATTACTTTTACATATCATAAACATATTGTTAGTCCGATGTTTTATCTTTTTCACTCTCACTCGGTAATGTATGAAGATTTTGATATTTTCTGAGTACTGCGAAGATTTTGATGTTCTCTAAACTCACTCTTGATAAAGTGATCATCGTCCTTAGTAAGGGGTCAGGAGCTGGTACTCATGCATTTTGCTCAAGTGCACGCCTTCCAAATTTTTAATAATTTCATCAAGTTCTATGTTGAAAAAATTAGCTTGAATCGAGATCTAGAAAGTAGCTACACACAGATTTATCACATAGAAACTTGGAAGTCTTTTTTCTACTGATTTCTTAAACTCTTCAACAGGTGTAGATATTCACCTGAAGCTTAATTGCCTTATTTAAAAATAGATTGTGCTAAAATGGAAGGGATCGCGGGCGACCTTTACTTCACACGTTTGTACTTGTTTTAGTGATGAATATTGATAAAGACAAGCTAAATGTAATAATTTTGCCACTGAATCAGTCAGCATTTTCTGATTGCATTCAGCCTCGTATATGGATAGGGGAAATTTATTCAAATAATATTCCAATTCTATAATAGCATTGTTGTTGCTGTAGAAACGTCTTAATTAATTTATGCTGTTGACATCAGCTGCATCTGTAAAGTTTTTAGCTTTGTAACTGCCGTTTACATAAGAGTTAAAAAAATGAGGATAATAGCGCTTCTGCAGAAGTACATAAAACTATCTTTAACAGACTTCTGACATATCGAATCGTGAATGCATAGTTGTATAAAAAATAAAACATGAAATTGATATCAAACCACTCTCCCATATACCAGCTACCATCGTTTGGTCCAAGTATCCCGGTATCTATAAATGGTCTATTTTTTTGAATGAAAAGAGGCCCTTATAGGATCCTGATAAATGACAACGATTTAGCCATATTTTACAAAAATTTAGCTATATTTTTATTTTTGGAAAATAGGTTTCTAAAATTTCAATTTTAAATTAAATAACTTTCCCTTATGTTGACGTAATTTATTGTTTATAAGCTCAATATTCGGCCCGAATGGTGGCAAAAAGCCGAGTACCGAATATTCGGTATTTTATTTTGGCTGAATAGGCCGAATACTTATCTCAATTCCAACAATCCTAATAACATATATATATATATATATATATATATATATATGCTTTACCATATATATGCATATATATATATATATATATATATATATATATATATATATATATATATATATATATATATATATATATATATATATATACTATATATATATATATATATATATAACACTATATATATATATATATATATATATATATATATATCATATACTATATATATATATATATATAGTAATAAAACACCCCTAAAGAAGTATTTCACCCTGGAATCGAACCTGGACCCTAGCAGATATGCGTGCAAGTGTTGTACTACGCCACGATGAGCTAAAAAAGTGTCCGACGATAACCCTATGGTGTGTTTCCATTATCGATCAGAATATGCCTTACTCCTCCCGCTCACACTCGGGCCTGGGACCAAACGGGGTACCGCGCTGGTGAAACTACTTAACCGGGCCAAGATGTACTGAAAAATACGGTATAAAAAAAAAAATATATATATATATATATATATAACATGCTATATTTATACTATATATATATATATAATATATATATATATATATATATATATATATATATATATATATATATCATATATATATATATATATATATATATATATATACTTTTCTTTTTTTTTCGTAGACACTGAGAGAAGCCGAAGAACTTGATGAAAATGTGATGAAAAATGAACAACAAGTTTTGAGTTTTTGGAGGTGCTGAATTGTACATAATCATTAAAGGTCTTTTATTATAATATTTAATATTTAAGTAGTTGTAATAAATTATATTATTATATGCAGATTATATGTTTATCCCATGTTTTTAAAATTATAAATTGTTGATGGTTTAATGAGTTCTGTTTACTCTTATTAGACCTAGTTTTTAAGTTTTTATTTAATTTGTAGTTAAGAACAAGTAAGAGTAGAGTAGAGAAGATAGTAAAGATGTTGGCATTGAAAGAGCCAGTGTATGGTTTGAAGATGAAAATTGGAAATATGTGACGATTGTATTTCGGTAAAATTGTTAAAATAGGTCAGTTAGAGAAATGTGAAAGTCTTTGAGGATAAATAAGTAAAATGTGAGAGAAATAGGTTAGATTGTATAGGATCTGTATAATTCAAGTCGTATTAGTAAATAAAACTTTATTAATAGATAACAAAACCCTTTTTATTAGAAAATAACTCAAAATAACTATACTTAATTTACAAGTATAACTACCACTAATCTTAAATTTAAGATTCGGATAAAAAAATGCCTATGCTCCTCTTCATCTAGCAAGACCTCTAATATTATTCTAAAAGATTAGTATATATATATATATATATATTTTTCTTTGTCTCCTTCTCTTATATATATATATATGCTTATATATA
>JABUQX010117076.1:0-15673 GCA_015478945.1 Trachelipus rathkii
AGAGTCTGCACAATGAAACACAGTTGGTAATTAGATTGAAACCTAAAGAGATCCTGTAGAAACCGATTGTTTTTGTATTTGCGAGAAGCGTACGCTGACTGAACGAGTCAGTGAAAAGAGTGGTGACGTATCAGCTTTCCGTAAGCATTAGAACAGTAATGAGAATGGCAAGCTCAGCAGTTGCCACAGCTCTGCCGTAATAAGACAAGAGAGAATGAAGGTCATAGAGTAGTATGATAAGACACTAAACAACAGCCCATGCTAATGATACACCATTATTAGCTTCTTGTGGTAGCCATATAGATCAAGACAGCTGTATAAGAGTGCAGACTGCCTGATGGGAGGAGAAACGGTCAAATTGCAAGAGGAAGGGGTGTCTTAACTTTAAGACATATCAACACTATTAGGAGTGCTATCGCTTTGGGTGTATGGTGGTATATAACATCGGATCGTATAATTACAATCCAATTATTGAGTTAAATTGCAAGCAGCTCGAGTTGGCATTAAGATACGTATTAATTTTTTCACACATTACTATCCCATCAGCTGAAATACACTACTCATCTACTGTGCATTACATATTCTATATTAATTGAATTTTCATGTGTGAGATGCACGATGTGATCGGGTAATACAAAAGTTGTACCATAATGCATCTCGTTTTAGACTAAGTTAATTTAAATTGTTTTATTTACGGAAAGGTGAATTCAGAACTTGGAGGGTGTAGGGGTTCCTAGTCGGGCGACGTATATATGCAGCATTATGCTACACAAAGTATACGGTTTTATTTCAATCTCCAAAGTTTTACCATTGTCCAATTCTGGTGGTGGTTTTAGGATTATACTTTCTTTGTTTTTATTGTATCTCCTTGTAAGAATGCGCTTGAAATATCCATAGCATTTATTTTCCATTTCTTTTCTTGAGCTATGTTTTGATTGCTTTTCATTGCTTTTTTTCAGCAGGAGACCTGTCTGTGCAGTCTGTTTTTTCTTCCATCTTTCTTCCATATCCTTTAGCTACGAATGCACGCTTTAAATTGTTTTTCTTGTTAATTCTGCATAATTTTTCACTATTCGCTCATCTTTACTTAATTTGCTCTTTCACCTTTATCATTTTAACTTCTTCAAAGAATTGTTCTTACTTCCAATTTCTACTCTTATCATTTTTTGCTTGTTAATTTCTTCATTGGAATGATTATAAATAACGTGTTGGATTTATTCCACATCTTCTGCTTTCACTATCTATTGTCATCTAGTTATCTCCTCACTTGATCCAACGATTTCTCGTATTTTTCATTTTCAATTAATCTCTAATTTCATATATTTTTTCAAATTCTTATCAAATTATATCAATATATTCTATTTGTATTTAAATTACGTATGTTATAACAATCCTATTATATTTTTTACTGTTCCTTGCCAGCTGCTCAACTAATAACCAATAACAATTTATATATCATACATCTTATTCATTCTATTAATATTCATTTCATAGTCATTTACCAGTTATTCAACATATTTTTTGATCTATTTCTTCAGTATTCTCCAATCAATTGCATTCGTCATCATCCTCCTTCTTACTCTTCCTTTCCAAGTTCTGATTTTCATTTTAGCAGAGTATTATTACACATCTTTCAGAGACAAAAAGAGCATTATATATACCAGCAATCCCAATCACCTTACTAACGGTTTCCTTCAGGTTGAACGACCTAAACACGAATTCATGGCATAGTAAAGAAGATAAGTCTTAGGACATAATGGCAAACAAATCTATTTCTGATCATACTCTCTTTCCGTATACAACCTTTTGAATCTCACAAACAGGATTAATGCTTAAGCTGTATCCACTCTGCCAGTGGTCATATGGTAGACAGCTGTAGGGTGAAAAGATTGCAATCTCAGATTGGTCGGTTGGCAGCCCTGGTTTCACGTTGCTGGTATGTGGAAGAATCAGATAAATCAGCACCAAAAAAAATTATGCACAAATAATCTATTTTTTAATGAACCAATCGATGGGAGAGGCTCTTCCAGGAAAAGATCGCTTAGTATTTTGGGTGGTCAAGTAAAAAGTCCTTGCATCGCACCAAGTGGAATCATTTAGACATATAGAGTTGCAATAGAGGCATCCCTCTGTAAATCGAGTGACTGGCTCCAGTATGTATATTGTAATAATCCACATAAGGGAGCAGTCTGGTATACTTCGGACGAGTGAATCTATCTTGTGGACAGTCTACGCATCAATTAATCCCTCTCGACGTAGTAGATGGATCAATACACTGAGGAACTATCCTGGCGGCACACTCCATCTAATCATGAGAAATACTCTACGAGACTAAAGAGCGGACAGTAACTTGAAGGATCCATGTAAAATCAGATTCAGGAGAAAAGGGGAAGCGACAACCCGCAGGGCCAAAAATGAACCTTGGAGGACCCCAATCCTCCATATTGAATCATAAGCCTTCTCAAGGTCCAAGTATAAGCTTGTCGTTTAAAAGGATATTACATAACGAAAATCTACTATAACGCGAAAAGACAAGCATCTTTCGAGAGATAGCAACGATTGTGGCACTATTCCTAAACACAATTACTTGGTAGAGAAGATGAAAGACCTAGTAGTTTTTATTCCAGAGTCGGGAGAAGCGGTTGGCAACATTTTTTTTTCATCAATTGTTACGTGTGGCATGTATATGCAATATTGGATTGGTTGTACAGTCATATACATCAATTTCGGGTCTTTGTCCAGTTTGGACATAGGCGACGATTGATTAAGCTTCTGAGCACATAACGTGGTGGGAATATTATGCTCAACCATGCGCTTGTTACACAGGTGAGATAGAAATGCTGTGTAGAAAGCTGAAGATAAGCTCTGGAGGTGGCGGTATCATTGTGGTAAAGTAGAATCAGGCACTCTCTCAATCCAGTAACAATACCAAACCGTCTCCTTGCATCCCCAATAGGTCTCCAAGAATTCGCCTCAGGTCCAAAAAGAGAGAGTCCATCTGGCAGGTGGGGCTCCGAGATATTTGGAGATGAGGTAACATACAGATTGCGATCAGAATTTCCCATCTCAAGGAAAATGCGTTCCATTCATATATCTAGTCCACTGAAGCAAGTCGGTAAATATCGTGGACTAGCATCATCTCGTGATGGTGCCAGAATCGTCTCCTAGAGGGATTTTCCGTCAACACGTTCTGGCCGTGTCTGTTCTCGCCCTGTCCGACATAAATTGTGGTGCTTGCAGGATTTGATTATATTTCACTGACATACTTGTAAGCCGATCATTAAAAGTTTCTTCATTTCTTTGTTCCCAAATTTTATTTTCTATCAGAGTTTGTTAAGCTCCTCTCTCTCAGATTATTCCGTCTTAATGCTACGAAGACGAGGCCAGACAGCAAACCTTAAGATCGGATTTGACTCGGGATGTAATCAAGCTTGATACAATACAAAAGTTTCGTTCTTTTCGATGGACTGTGCACATCGCCAAAGTCCAAAGGCTATTAATGCAGAACGCGGCATCTTGATGTAAGGAGGAAATACTGTACCCTTAGCAAAGTACACGATGTGATTCAGCAAAAGTAAAACCTGGATGTAATAGAGATTTAGTTCAGCCGAACTTGCAGTAGAGATAGGTGTTCAATTGCGGGGAGGATGTCTCGATACTTCATCTTCGTTGCTCTAGTACTGAGAACAAAGTCTTATGTCTACGAGTCTTGCGCTATGTAGTGAGTTAGCATAGATATGTGAATATCGGTTGTGCAACTCGATGTTCGAGATAGACGCGATGCATTAATAACTTCGGTATCACATTATTATTTGAACATTATACAACAATCTACTCATGCTTTCGAGCTAGTAGAGTATAAAGATGTATCTCTTCCTCCAAAAAACACAATATTGGAATTTATGGATTTCAGTAATCCAAATAGGATAAGTCAGTGATGGAGATTATAGTCACGGCAAACAGAATAAGAGTATGAAAGCGTTACTGATGGTAAGCAGTGTTATAATTTTAACAATTGCCCGATCCCAGAAGAGGACATATGGCTTACTATCTTTTAAGTTCAAGAAGTGTCCTTCCAATCAACAAGGTTTCTGGTTGAACATAAATATTTGTACTAATCGGATCAACAGCGATATGGTGCGTTTTAAAGTGTTAACAATACTCTCCACAACTTTTATCAAGATTGAATTAGCGATAGTTGACATTGAAACACGTTATTGGAGCTCAAGAATTTGCTTGACATATGTACAGCTGTAGTCATTAATCTGATATTCATTTTTGAGTAGACAGCTAGGAAGAATTGAGTGAGTACACAGCATTCAAGTGTTCCAATTTACAATTGTTTGAGTTTGCCTAGAAATCTCGTGCTCGGATCCTATAGCATATATGATGAGTGAGTTTGAAAGGATTTTAAGGGGTGGATTCAAACAAAATGAGTAACAGACTTATGGAGGATTACGCCACCGTTTCATACTTCTCTTAACTAGGTTGCATATAAGTATGATTGGCAGTCTCCTCTAACTAGTTTTATAGTTGTTAATCTGCTCAACTGTGTTTTATGTGTTGTGATCTTTGTGTGACAATGATCTATGGCTGTGTGGACTAAAAATGAGAAATTTTCTATTCTGTGTATAGGCACTAAAGCTTATTGTGTTGTGCACAACTATTCTATATTTGAGAGTACATTATTTCATTAACTTACTTGCTAATGCAAACCTCTCTGGGGGGGGGGAGTTTTTTATTTTTTTCAGTATTGCTAATTTTAAAGATTTAGCCATTTAGGTGTGGTTAGTTACTGTGTAATTTACGCAAATTATAATTTGTGCGAAATTTTTCACTATCTTTCATATTCTACTTGTTTTTCACGTTAGCTGAATTATTTCGGTTTATATGATTTTATCTGGATAGGCTTATTATTCTATCCATATTGAGGCATTTGCACAATCCTTGAGCGCTATAAGAGAGTAAGTGTGTCGTCGAGTTAGTCACCTATAAGTTTAGCGATCTTTTTCGTTTTCTCATACGTTGATATAGTTGAGGGAAAGGTCTATATCAAGTTAATTATTTGTTAAATTGCAGTGAGTGGAGCGCATCATCGTTTAGTCCATTTTGTTTTTTATTACATTACTAACAGACTAATTGAGAATTGTGTGGCGTCTCTTCATCTAACAAAATAGTTTAGTATCTAGTAGATCGAAGTTAACGTATTTTCACAATTGTACAAATACATACATTTATAGCGAGTCTACAATAAGTGTAATAGTCCTAGTATATGAAATGTGATAGCAATTGTCGGTTTCACCTGTAGTTGATAGTGTTGAGGAACACGAAGAATGTAAATAAACGGATATCCTTCTATTTAATTGATCACGTAGTTGTTAATCAAAATAGGCCAGTCTTGATCACTTCTGGATTGACAAAGGTGATCACTCATTGGCCAGTGTATCGTTGTCGTGATCGTTTGATTGTTCTTGGTGTGTTTGGTTTTCATAAATATGCTTACCAGAAGTCGAGGAGCATTATTTGAAACGTGTTTAATGTCGCAATAGGTGTCTTTATTAGGTGAACGATTTCGGTAATTCTCATAAAGTTAATCACTAATTCATTTGATACTTTCCCTCAATTCTCTGGATCCAAGATTATCTGTCACGTCTAAAACGCATGATGAAATGTACATGTATATAAGGTGAAAGTAGCATATGGATGTGAACTGACATCCGGTCTGGGTACGCGTGGTGTTTGGTGACTCCTTTCCAGAGATGCAGTGATCAAAGGTACATTTTCATGTATCTGGTTTTTTTTTGGAGATAAACACTGTTCCTATGTGTTGGTTTGCACGTTATATCAATACCGTGACGTCTACTCTCTCGCATAGGTGTGTTACACTCCTTTTATCTTCGGTAATGGAAATGAGTTCTAGTTATATATAATGACCGCATTATAAAGTTGAGTAGTGTGAAGAAATTTTTCTGCACAGGAAACTATGGTACAATGTGTTCAGATCATTTTAACCATTGATGTTCAATCTGTATAGCGAAAGTAAGTGGTCTGATAAAGGGAGTGTCCCACTTTTACGTAGATTTATTCCGGTTTATATTGTGTGTAGTCATTCGAGATGGCAGACAGGGGAATCTATGTTGGCATCACTAATCCGATTGCTTTTAACGCCGAAGTTATTTTTAGTAATCGATGTGATACGGTTTTTTTAAGAAAACTTTTTTTTGAAGTTCCCTTCTAACTGGCGTGGAAAAACTTCAAAAGTCGGAAGCCAATGATTGACTAAAATTACCCGGGGGGAGACTGGTGCCGATCTCTTACGAGAAATGCGTTTCCCACTGGGACCAGTAGAAATACCCTGCGCGGTAGATGTAGAGAAGATCGATTCCAGCGAAGATTGTACGGGAGGCAGGGAGTGTGTGGCCGTAGGAGGGGCGTGTATGTCAGTGAGACATTCTCCACGGGTCATAAACGTCTATTCAGGGGACCTACCACAGTTTATTCATGGAAAAGACAGTGTAAGACAGTCGTGCTGAAGAACAGAAACCTCCAACATAGGTGAGTCAAAATTTGGGTCGGTAGGAAGAATGGGTTAATTTAAGCCTGGAGGACTATTCAAACGTGCAACACGGGAGCGGGGTGTATTGCCAGGGGGACGAGCAGCTGCCCGAGCAAAAGAAATGGCAAAATGAGACAATTTCTCCTTTGCTAGGCGCGTCGCCTCACGACGATCCAATTTGTGAAAAGCACACTGCTCTAAGATTTCCTTCTCCAAAATAAAGAAGGGACAGTGGACAGACGAAGCGGAATGTGGACCCTTGCAGTTGGGACAACAAGGGTTATTACAAGTGGCGTGGAGAGAACTCATACATTGTGAACAAATGGTGAGTGGGAATCTACAGTGTTTTTGGGGATAACAAATTTATGACCTTTGAAACACCTTCTCGGGAAAGGAATGTAAGTCCGGATCGTGTGCATAGTAAAGCCTAGTTTAACTTTGGTCGGAGGGAATGGCACACTGAAGGTAAGTAGGAGGCGAGGGTTTGGCAATGATGGATTCTCACTGTGAGGGTGGAACCGATAGACATTTGTGATCGGCATATTTCGACGTTTGAGATGAGCAAGGATATCGTCCGTTGTATTCGAACGAACTCCGGAACGTATCCTTTCGACGCATTACAGACATCGTCAGGTTTGGAGATGATAGAGATATTCTCCAATACGAGAGAGAAGCAGTAATTGGCTTTGCAGTACTGGAGGCGACGCGCGGCCTAGAGGGACCATCCTATTGGTGTCTCCTGGACTATAGAGTTGGAGAGCTGCTCCAAAGCGTTGCTATGAGGACAAGATATGGCTGTGTCAGCCGTAAGTGGATGGGAAACGTAGCGGAATTTAAATAAAAATAGAGGATAAGACGCCAAACGGTAACCAACGATGAGGGGGTTCTGAGACACTCTCGTAGTTAGTTGCGTGCAATGTTGAGCGGCAAGGGAGGAACCAGCTGGGCGAGGACTTTGGGATGTCCTGGTGCGTAATTCAGTCAAATGTAAGATAAGAGGCAGTTAGAGCTTTTTTCCCGGCTTGGAGAAAGGGGAGCCAGCGATGGAATCGCTGTGTAGGACCAGGGGTTGGGTGACAAAAGAGCCAGTCCGCTCATCGACTAAGGGCAAAGCTATTGGTCCTGGGTCAGAGATGGCCAAGAGAGATCAGATTGGGATGCTAACAGATGATAGGTACGATTTTTTTAGAACTTATTTTTTTCCAATTTCATAAAGTAAATTACTCAGGAACAGATGACACCGTCATATAGCAAGAAACAATAAGCTAAGATGAATATAACATATAAACGTTCTGAGAGCGTAACCACCGGGGAAACTCCGTCTATCACACGCCCAGAACTATATAGCCACCTCCTCCATGGGGTAGGCTATGGAGTGGCCTCTAAAGTCCTCTGGAATCCGCGTCCGTCCTGAAGATGGCGAGAATAGTAGCCGTGCACCACACGGAGAAGACGCGAAACCCAAGATTATAAACACCCTAATGCGGGACGGCTCTCATGGGGATAAAGCAAGACATGGTTTCCTGACAGTAGCCTCACCACGGGGGAAGGGGAGGAGGCAAGATGTCCAAGAGATGCACATGAGACAGTGCCCGATAGTGTGCAAGGAACAGAGGAGGAAATGGGGCCACTCCATAAGAGAGCAGGAATACATAGGTTAGTACGTACAAGAAAAGGGAGGGTAAAGGGAAAAAACTGGGAAGGACGGGTTTTAATTGAACGGTATAGTAAGAAGTATATTAATATATTATGAGAAAATAAAAATAATAAAAATAATAAAACGAGAAAAAACAATGTAAATAATAAATAAAAAAAATTAAAAAAAAGAGAGTAAAGTTGAAGAAACAAAATTATAAAAAAAAAAAATTAAAGTGGTTTTTGCAGACCTGTGCCTCTTCTGACGACAATCGGGCCACCTTGGCGAGGGGTCAATGAGAATATTATTTATTCAGTTATTTTAAAGTTTTTTTAAAGAATATTTTCATTTTTTTATAAAAATTGGTCAAAATAAACGCGTTTGCAGGATTCACGGGAGGCGGCAGCCAGAACTGCTGCTCCATCAGCGTGCTCATTACTCGCAACTCCCACGTGAGAGGGAACCCAACAGAACAAAAAATTTTCCGAGGGGCAGTCTGCACAAGAAACGTTGTATGATGGAAACCAAGTTGGAGCCGGCAAAAACATTTACCATCTCCACATCTCTGATTCTAATATAACTTACTGCTTACACCTCTTTTTAAATCAACTCTCTACTGAAGATCTCATTTCCTTTGGTTCTCTGTATTTCAAGATATCAGTAAATATTCTGACATTAAGCTGGATGTATTGAAAAATATATATATTGTATCGTCTGGCACAGGGCATCGATTTTTAAACTTCTTACGGTTTCATTATTTCATATCTTTTCTATCAGTTATTCTACTAGCTGTTAACTGACGTCAGTTGATTTTTCTTTAAAATCTATTGATATTGTACTCAAAGGGATCTCTTTTGACCTAACTTATCTTCGGCTTTATTAATGTCCTTATCTTTCACTTGATCATTCAACTATTATTTGCTCAACCCATCCCAAATATTGTCGGTAGATAAATCTTTTTAGTTAAGTTTGGAACACCTTTCCTTTGACTTTGAATATTTTAAATGCATAGCAAAGGATCTTATTGGCCCTTTATTATTAAGGGGAAGCCCGTTAAACTTAATTAATGCTTTTTCAAGGAATTTAACCACTTTGATGCCATGTGAGTGTTGGTGGTAGGCTTCTGAATGGAATCAAAGTATGTATGAAGATAGTGAGGCGTGTGTAAGAATAAATGATGTCAAAGTGATTAGTTAAGTGTGGCAGGTGAGGCAGGGTTATGTTATATACCACTTAGTTATTCAATTTGTATATGGGATGGGAGTTACTTATAAGAAAGAATTAGAGAATTAGAATTGTGAAATAAGGTAGAATGATGGAGAATGCAGATGAGTGGAGGTGCCTTACAGCCATGCAGGATGATTCCCGGTTTTGTGTGGTGAGTCTAAAGAGAGTTTGAGAGGATTGGTAGAGAGATTTGGCAGGGTGTGTGTAAAAGGAGGGGTTTGAAAGTAAACGTAGATAAGAGTAAGGTTATGGTTGTGAGTGAGGACAGTCCTCAGTGTGAAGTTATGTTAGATGGTGAGCAGCTGGAACAAGTGTCTGAGTTTAAATATTTAGGGTATGTGTTGGATGAGAAGGGAACGGATGATGCTGAGTGTAGTAGGAAAGTTGTGAGTGGCAGGAAGGTTGCTGGTGCAATTAAATCGTTGGTGAATGTTAAGGGACTAAGTCTTGAGTGCGCTAGGGTCTTACATGAGGGTATGTTGTTACCTGTGATATTGTATAGTAGTGAGACTATGGTCTGGAATAAGAAGTATAGATCTAAAGTTCAATGTGTTCAGATGGACAATCTTAGGGGCATGCTAGGTGTGAGAAGAATTGATAAAATGAGGAATGAACGTATTAGAGAGTTGTGTGGTGTGAAGAAAGGGGTAAATGAGAGAATAAATGAAAGTATGTTGAGATGGTTTGGTCATGTGGAAAGGATGAATGATAGTCGGTTGGTTAAGCGGATGTATAGTGGCGAGTGTGTTGGGAACCGACCGGCTGGGAGACCGAAGAAAAGTGGATTGAGTCAGTAAACGAGTGTCTGAAGGAGAGAAATGTGAGTTTGGCAGAGGCGAGAATAAAGGTGCATAATAGGAGAGAATGGCGGGGTTTTGTGAGGGGGTATGGTTGTGGCCCACCTAGGCCAAGGGATGAACCCTTACATTGACGATTTACCATAGTGGGGGTCCGTCGCGGTCCCGTGAAGCTCTAGGGTGGATTTTCTGATTGCGACGAGTTCTTACTAATTAATGGTACAGAGGGGCGGTAAGGCTGGGCTTTCTTTTCGACTTTTGTCATATTCTTCTACTGCTTTTCTTTTCCGATGCATGTACGCACCTTACCCCCAATCTTGGGGAGAAAAAGGTAGATGAAGAAGAAGAAGATAACTCGATAAACTCTTTAAAACATATTCTAACTCTAACATGATTTATGCAACTTACCTGCCATATTTGAATATTTTCAGGCTCACTGTTTTGAACTACCAAAATTCAAATATAACATTAAGGCGAATAGAACCCAGGAACCTTGAAAATAAGTTTACGAATACAAAATAGACTGAAAATTATATATTCGAGCAAACAACTTCAATAAACAATATTCGAATAGATACAGATATATAACAATTATGTTTAGAACAAATGAGTATTTCGTAAGGAATGTATGTTGATTATTTAAAATAAAAGGTGTATGATAAATTCTTTTAATCCTTTCTTCTCTTTCCAGCAAAAATTAATATAGAATTATCATAGTTTAGGCAAAGATTTGTGTATAATGTTAAAAAAAGTAATTTATGGTTAAAAATAAAGAAATATTTAAAAGTTATAAAAGAATTATACAAAGATAAAAATAACAAATAAAAAGGATAATAAATAAAAAAATGAAGATATACCGGTATATGAAAAATATAAATCAAGACTAAGAAAAAGAACTCATCATCATACAAATCTCTGACATCCTCAATCAAAAAGAAAAAGAACTCATCATCATACAAATCTCTGACATACTCAATCAAAAATGTAAATAATGTAAATAAAACTTACAAGAAGGAAGATATCATAAACTAGAAATTAAAAGGTAATGATAAATATATTTCTACTTTAATCATTTTATACACAAATTAAGACCTACTATACTAAACAAACAAAATGTCAAAAGAAGAAGAAACTGCAAAAGAAATTTTGGAAATAACAATGGATAAACTAACTAATATGATAAAGGAACTAATGGATAGTAAAGAAAAAGGAGTAACAAATGAACAAAGAAAATTGAATTTAATAATACCTAAATTTAGTGGAAAAAAAGAAGAATCTTTTGAAGAATACTTATTCAAGTTAAAAGTATGGATAGAAGTATCTGAAGAAAAGGAAAAAACTAAAATAGCACAAATAATAGGAGGTTTAGCAGGAGAACCACTAGAAGTAATTATGTCCTTAAATGAAAAAGAAATATGGACAGAAAATGGAGTAGAAATAATTATAAATACATTAAAAGAAAGATATAGTAGAAATAAAGAACAAGAAAGTTATCTTAAAGTACAAACACTATTGAATATGCAACAAAGGAAAGGAGAATCTTTCAGAGAATATGTAGCAAGGTATGATAAAGCAAAAAGAGATTGTGAAAAACTGGAGGATATTAAAATAAGTGAAAAGGTACATTCATACCAATTGATTAGTAACTCTAATATGAAGGACATGGAAAGAAAGTTAATTATAAATAAGATTGAAGGAATTAAAACAAATATTTTCCTAACAACTAAAGAATCAATTATAAACATGATGGAATCAGTATGTGAAATTGTAGAAAAAGAAGGCACTAAAAATGAAAACTGGTATAATAATAATAAATTTTGTACAATATGTAAATACAATAATCATAACACTGATGAATGTTACTGGAGAGAAAGAACATTTAATTTTAATAAATGTGGTATTTGTAAAAGGAATAATCATAAAACAGAAGATTGCTATTGGAATGAAGAATATAATAATGTGTGTTGGAAATGTAAAAAAGGACACAATGAAAAATTGTAAAGAAAATGAACAAATAGAAGAAAAAAATAAATCTATATTTTTCATAGAAAAAAATAATGAAAAACAATATTTGGAAAAAATTACTTCAATTATTGATACAGAAAAAGAAGATAGAATAAATGGACCAGAAAGAGAATTAGTAGAAAGAAAAATAAATAGAACATTTTTCAATAATAATGAAGAAGAATATACCTACTATCATTATCATCACTATCAAGAAGATGTAATGGCTATTATAGATACAGGAAGTATAGAGACAGTAATTGGAGAATTAGGATTAACAAAATTGATTAGTGGATTAACTGATGAGGAATTACAATATATAAAAGACACACAAAAGTTTAAAAATGGTTGTTTTGTATTTGGAAAAACAGAATATAAAATATTAAAAGAAATATTATTGCCTTGTAAAATCAAAGGAAAGAGTTTTGATTTAAAAATCAATGTAATAGAAGGTGATATACCTTTATTACTTGGTAAATCAGCTATGAAAAGAATGAAATTAAAAATTAATATTGAAGATGGAACTGTTGATATTTGTGATTTGAATCTACAGAAAGTACAAACTTTTGATAATGAAGGAGGACATTCCTGCATATTATTGAATAAAAAACAAAAGGAAACATGTTGGATCAGCCAATTTAAAGAAAATTGGATAAAAGAACAAGATAGAAAAGAAAAATTGAAAAAACTACATAGACAATTTGCCCATTGTGGAATAGAAAAATTATTTAAAACAATAAAAAATGCTAATGAAAAACAAGTAAATGAAGAAGATTTTTGGAATAATGTAAGAAAAGAATTGGAGCAAATTGTGAGAGAATGTGAAATATGTAAAAAAATATAAGAAAACTCCACCAAGACCTGTGGTAGGTTTGCCATTAGCAAGTAAGTTTAATGAAATAATTCAATTAGATGTTGGAGAATTTGAGAATAATAAATTTTTAGTAATAATAGATCATGCAACAAGATATACACAAGCAGTTTGGTTAAAAAATAAAACAGTAAAGAAATTATAGAAAGGTTAATTGAAAAATGGATTATATATTTTGGAAGTCCTAATGGTATCATGTCTGATGCAGGAAGAGAATTTCAAAATGAAGATATGGAAACTTTTACTACAAAAATGAATATCAGATTAATGAGTACAGCGGCAGAAAGCCCATGGAGTAATGGTTTATGTGAAAAGGTAGTAGGGTTACTTAAAGAATCATTATACAAGTTAAAACAGGAAGGACATGACAGAAAGAATAGTATGGCATGGGCAATTTTTGCTAAGAATGGACTAACAAATTACTTGGGATATGCACCGAATCAACTTGTTTTTGGAAGAAATATAGGAATACCAAACATAGTAGATTGTGATAATGTAATAATAAGTGAAGAGAGAGATACTGATGACATGATTAAAGAATTATTAGAAACAATAGAACAAGCTCGAAAAATTCATATAGAAAATGAAAGTTCAGAGAAAATAAAACGTGCATTGAGAAGTCAAATAAGAGAACACATGTCAAAAGATATAAATATAGGTGAAGAAGTATATTATAAAAGAAACATTGATAAAGAATGGAGAGGACCAGCTAAAATAATGTGTGTAGATGGAAAAACCATCATAGTAAAACATGGAGGTACTTTAAGAGCTGTATCAAAAGTTCATTCAACAAGAATTCAAAAAAATAGTTTAAATGTAAATAACAAAGAAATTGAAGATAAAGAAGATGAAAAGTATGAATATGAAGAAGAAAGAAATGAAAATATAATAGATAATTTAAATGAGAATGGTAATGATACAGAAGAAATAATATAAAATTATGGATGATGAAACTGATAATGAAAATGAAAATCAAACTGAAGAAGAAGAAGAAGAAATGACATCAATTGATGAATATGAAGAAATTGATCCAAAAAATGTGAAAACTGGTAAATACTATGAAATGAAATTAAAGAATAATGAAGATATATTAAATTGTTATGTTATTAGTAGAGCTGGCAAAGCAACTAGTAAAAAATATAATAGATGTTATAACATACGTAATTTAAATACAAATAGAATATATGATATAGATTTGAAAGAATTTGAAAAAATATATGAATTAGATGTAATTGAAAATGAAGAAAATAGCGAGGAAGAATCGTTGGATGCAAGTGAGGAGATAATAGATGAAATAGATAGTGAAGATGAAGATGAGGGGATTAAATCAAAGTTATTATAATCATTCAAATGAAGAAATTAAACAAGCAAAAAAGATAGAAATAGAAAATTGGAAGAAGAACAATGTTTTTGAAGAAGTAACTGATAAAGGTGAAAGAGCAATTAATGTAAGATGGGTAATTAGTGAAAAATTATTGCAGAATAACAAGAAAAAATTTAAAGCTAGATTGGTAGCTAAAGGATATGAAGAAAAAGTGGAAGAAAAAACAGATGCACCAACGGTCTCATCTGAAGCAATGAAAATGATACTAACCATAGCTCAAGAAAAGAAATGGAAAATAAATGCTATGGATATTTCAGCAGCATACTTACAAGGAGATACAATAACAAGAAAAGTATATCTAAAACCACCACCAGAATTTGACAATGGTAAACTTTGGAGATTGAATAAAACCGTATATGGATTACAAGATGCTGCTATGATGTGGTATTTATCATTGAAAAAACAATTAATTAAGTTAGGTCTAAAACAAAGTAAAATGGAACCAACACTATTTATAATGAAAGATTCAATTAATATAGAAGGATTATTATGTACACATGTAGATGATATTTTATGGGTAGGAAGTAAAAAATTTGAAAGCAATATAATAAACAAATTAAAAAACATTTTTGAAATAGGAGAAAGTAGTTCAGAATCATTTAAATATTTAGGAGTTCAATTATGTCAGGAAGAAAACATGATAATAATGGAGCAAAATAATTACTGGGAGAAGATTAAAATTAATGAAATAAAAACAAAAGAAAATAGGAAACTTAATAAAAGAGAAGTAAAAGAATACCAACAATTAATAGGAAAATTAAATTGGATGGCAAGAAATACAAGACCAGATTTAGCTTATATAGTTAGTAAGATGAGCAAGGGAGAAAAAGAACTGAGTATTAAAGACTATAAAGAACTTCATAGATTAATAAAAAAATACAGAAATGAATTAAATATCATACAAATAAATAATGAAAAAATTGAGAAATTAATAACATATTGTGATTCATCATTTGCTAATAGAGAAGGAGATAAAACACAATTAGGATGTATAATTTTCGCTATTGATAAAAAAGGAAAAATGATACCCATAATGTGGAAATCAAATAAATCAAAGAAAGTGAATCATTCAGTTATACAAGCAGAGGCAAATAGTTTGCTTGAAGGCATTGAACAAACATTATATATTCAAAAAATGTGGGAAGAAATTACCAATAATAAGATACCTATAATTATAAGAACAGATAGTAAGACACTT
>JABUQX010117077.1:0-13320 GCA_015478945.1 Trachelipus rathkii
TATATATCAAATAGATATATTAGATTATTAAATTATACACTAGTAGTAAAGAGACACGGAAAGGTTTAATAAATAAAAAAGATATAATATAAAAAATATAATAGAAGGTAAGAAATTAGGTATCTAAAACGGTGCTACACTAGAAAAGGGTTATTCAGAATACCTTTGATAGAAGTGTCTGGAAGACTGGACATTAGTATAAAGTATCCCTGCCTCAAGTGTATGTCTTTAAATTACCAAGTAAGCTGCACCCCGTTTTTCAAAGAAAAAGATATGAGGATTGCTGATTGCGTCTGTGTCCGAAAATCTTTTTCATACTCATAGATAAAATAGGTAAATCAAAAAATTATAGCTATAATATATAATATATATAATATATATATATATATATTATATATATAATAGTATATATATACTAATATATATATATATATATATATATATAATATATATTACTATATATGTAGTCCTTTGGGTTATCGATATTAATGATTATGTCAACATAGTATATCCATCTGGTGTATTCCACAATACATTCTGCATGTATAGGTGTATTCCCTAGGGCATGTTTAGGTAATACAAGTAACTCACGCTGATAAGTAAATGAACAATGATTAAGCTAAGGTGACTGGGTTTTAAAACTGTAAAATTTCTCATCTTGTTTTCTTTTTTTATATATAAAAAAAAAAAAATAAGAATAAATTAATAATTAAAATTAAACCGCAATGCCCACCACAAGTAAAAGATGTTCGATATATTCACTATAAAATTTTAAGAGAAGAAAGCTTCCCCTAGTTTTACTTTATCACATACTACATTTAATGTATAATAATCTACGCGCATCCGATGTATAGTAAATTATGTCAAATGTGTTTAGGAAATGATGTAATAGTAAATGAAATATAGTGTTAAAACAGAAAGCACTTTTTATAATGTTATTTTGAAAATGGTAATATATACCTATATATATATGTACTCACCACTCACATACAAACTGCTATATAGTATCTATATATCGGCGATCATATAACTCACTAGTAGACCTATAATTATATAGTACTACCTCTATATGGGTATTATGTATATTATTACTAGCTTAATTATATATAGACTATGTGTGATAGTATTTATGACTCTATCAGGCGAATTTACTCAATAAGATGGTGAGACGATAATCAGGCGCTTTCATAGGGATGCTTTTAGTGTATGTATCTAGAGAATCTGTTCTACACATCTTTGGGGCCATATTTCTATCTACGAAAATTCCATGTGTGATGGAATCAGAAGAAGAGTGATAGCTGGCTTTAATAAATATTAGGCGAGTCAGTTTTGTATTCTCTAATGATAAATCAATACTGATTTTATGAGCCAATAAAAGTCTCGATATTTCCTGTAGTTACACCACGAGGTAAAGGGTGAAGTAATGCGTGAATTCTGTTAGAGTCTAACCGAGAGACCGGTTCCATGAAAGGGCCCTGAGGCCTGCGAGATGTTAGCGCACGCGATCATTCCGCACGCAGAGTAGCCTAGTGTCCCCACTCATTTCCTAAGTTTAAGCTTAAGCAGGACTGTATTAGACACCACGGCACATCCGGTAAGCCCTACAAATGTTGAGCTGCGAATGAAAAGATCGTATACGCGGTTACAGGCATTTAGGTGAATAGTTTCTACCTGTTGTTGCTAATTAATTCTCTGCTATGCGTATTGCAAGAAGAGAAGAGGAAGTCAATTTGGCTTTCTCCAGACAGATATTTTCCCTTGACAAATAATATACTATTGACACGTCGATGCAGCAATACTGTTCTCATAGGTGCAAGGAGAGGAGAGGAAAGTCTGATAAGTATACCCTCCCACGACCTCAGAGCGCAGGTACAATATATATAGCAAACTAATCTGCGAAGTACCTTGGTTGTTTCTCCTTCTTAGAGTTACGTGAGTACGCGTGGGTTGGGTCTTTTTGCTAACATGCCTTGGTAAATCTGTCTTTTCCTTGTTGTAATTATATTAATATAACTATACACCTAAAGTCTTATTTGCCACTATACTATATACTATTGACACTTATCTATATATATATAGTTAATAATTTTACTGTAAAAGGAGCTTGGAGAACGTGTATCGTAAAAATAAACTCTCCTAATAACTTTCAGAAAATTAAAAGAAAAACTTGTTTCCTTTGTTACTGTCCATCACTAACTGGTATGTAATGCTATACTACGCATATTACTATATATATATATTATCATATTTTTATGTCATCTGTACTTATTCTGTCAATTTGTTTTGACGGAATAAGAGCATCCTATCGAGTCAACGATACGTCACTTTTTCTGTTATTATGCATAGTAACCTGATTTAATAATCGGTTTACTATTTATTAGCAGCGGATTTTCATTTTGTTTTCTTGATTTTTTATATTATATAATATCGAACTGATAATTCCTCATCACTCAGGTTGGATGGAAGCCACATGTTTTTTTAGTTATAGCATAGCTCTATAATAGATGAGCACCGCAGATGGTGACTCGAGCTCTGTCTGTCATAAGAGAGTGTGTATAATCGTTTATAATTTTGAAGAGGCCTTCTAGTAAAAGAGAGAAATTAAAAATAACTAAAGAAATTTTCAAATTTTTAATTATGTAAATATATAGAAGGTTTCTGCCTATCTTTTTTATCCTGTTCTCCGCTTTACGTTTTAACAGAACTTCAATAGGGTATCATCGCACCTAAGATACCAGCTTAAGTCTTTTGTCCATCAGTCGCAATCTTCAAGTGGAGTAATAAAGTACAGAGTCGGTAAGAGCCTATCTGGGAAAGATCAAGAAGTATCTACTTCACAGTAGGAGTCATGAGAAGTGAGAAATGTCCTGATGTGCACATTCCCAACGATAATATCCAGAGTTGCAGAGAAGACGGCTGTTGAAGTTCACCTAAGCATTATTGCTCACTCTCCCCTTTTAGAAGTATAAAATAGCTTTAGTCGTGAAAGTACTCAGCTAGAGGTCTTCAACAATGTATGGAGATGCACGAGTAAAGATTGTTCACTAAGTAATAGAGAGCACTAATGCAAAACACCTTTGAAGAGTCCTCAGACGATATACCTATCATTAATAAATAACTTATGGAATATATTATTAATAAATATTATTTATAGTATTATATAATATTTAACTAATTATATATATTATATATATATAATTATTATAATATATATATATACTTATTTATATATATATCTGTCGGTATGAGCGAAAATTTGGATATATAAGGATTCTCTTTTAATGCTATGTTTAACATGTATTTTTATATTTGTTGTATAATCAGTCATCCCACCTTAGTTTGTGATAAGGATGTAAAGTTACAATTTTTGAAATTGTTTCATCTGACTACGTAATTTCATTGAAAGGAATTTTGTCTCTATATGCTATAATATTTGACCAAAATTTGAGGTACCAATTTTTCGAAGTTTCTTGCAACTGGCAGATGTATCCTAGTCGAGGTGACTCGAGGAATCACACTTCAAGCTCCTTCTGAGATGCCGACAAATACCTTGAGAGTGTTTTAATGGCATTTTTTCTCAATGATTTCCTTGTACACAAAGACCTTTTGAGCGAGGTGACTACACAGACTTCAAATAAGCGATTGGTAGGTTCCTATAGCTAATCTCATGCTCCGTCCATTGGTGAACCGTAACAGCCGAAAGAAATGATTCAATATATCTGTTCGAACGAAAGGGCCACCCGCCTAATTGACTTCGTAACTTAGAAAGAAAAGATACTCATGGATTGTGTAGCCAATTGCTTTATATTTAGTGTGCTTATAGTGCCTGATTAGGTTAATATATTGCCTCGTTGCATAGAATTCTTCTAGGTCCGCGTAAACACTTTCTCTAGTATATAAATTTATTTGAGTTTTGCGTTCTCATTCAAATGCCACTCTGACAGTCGTATGAGAGGCGATGAAAGCAATGGAGATTCGGGAAAAAGGGGTGTGGAATACCCTTCCGGAGAAAAAATGGGAAAGGTAAGTTGGGTCTCACGAGTTACCCACTCCTATAGGGACAATAACCTGCCAAAGAAATGATGCAAAGCACGAGAAGAGGCAGCCCACAGCTTCCTTTTGAAAACTGTTTAGCCGGATTAAGGAAATATTTGCAAATCTATCAGGTCTTTGATATTTCTCTTAGCAATGTTCTAGTTGGGATTACGATATTAGCTATAAGTGAGTTGATTATATGTCAATGCTTAGAGACTTTTAGTCCACATTCCTCTCCCCACGGAAACTCAGCGGGAATTAAGATATCAAAATGATGCTCCTGCCTCGTAGTACCAGAAGGGAGAAAGTGTGCTAATTAGTCTTAGTTTTAAGTTGATCATAGGTGAGAAAGGGTCAAACATTCCTTCCCAAAAGATATTCTTTTTCTCTCGGCAGGAATTAAGATGTCGAAATTGATACTCCTAAGTGAGAATAGAGTATAAAATAGGGAACATATATGACTACTCATCATGTTTACTGCTGTTTTTGCGCTTTATTTTTGTAGCCATTTTCGTGTTATGCTTTTCCAACCAAATCGATTTGTTTTTAAATTTGTCCACCCGCATTTGATCAAGTTCGAAGAAGTTGGAGAATATCCTCTAGTGTGTAGCGAGGGAAGGAGAATGAAATTGGAAGAAGTGATTCAGGAGATAACAGAAACAAGGATAGAATCAGACGAGCACAGAAGATAGCGTGGGTTGTGGGAATAGCTCAGTAAATTAATCTAAACAATATAGTTTTGTGCTGTAGTTTGTTCTATTTGTTTTAGAATTGAATTTTAAGGATGTACTTTCGGCAATCGATTAGGTTAGAGAGCTTAACCGTTGGGTTGGCGAATAGTTCTGTAGTTTTTATTCGCATGTTTGTTCATATTTTTGTTCATATTTTGTATATTTTAAGGATGTACTTACGAATAACGACTATGTTGGGTCACGTTAAAAGTTTCTTTTGTCTATTGAATGAGCCAACTGTACGACAGGATGACAGTGGTCCTAAGCACCCATAAAGTCTCATTAATTGCCAATGTAGGAGTAAAAGTTAGAATCGGTTTGTTGGCAATGAGCAAAGTAAAGGCGGACAGTGTCTCTAAGCACCATAAGTCTCATTAAGTCAACATAGGAAGTAAGAGGTAAGAGGTAGAGAGAAAAAAACCAACATAGAAAACGCAGAAAGTTCTTTTCCTTGTTGATAAATAAGCATACGTACAGGGGTTGTGAGCCTTATCTATCGACGCAGTTGGATGCTTGTAGGGGAGCAAAAATCCACGAAAAATAGATGAAAAGAACCGAAGCTATGGATGAAGTACAGTTATAAAATATAGATTTTAAGGTAGATTTTATTTTTTACATCGCTTTGTAATCAAATTGCTAACTTTGTTATAACCGCCAACATAATATTGTTTCAGTTTAGGAACTTTTTAAATTTCATTTACGATATCATCTCATTCCTTACAACAAATCAGAGATTTTATTGTGAGTTTCATTAGGCTAGAAACTTGAAACTTTTAAAGGTACAATGAGGAATAGAAATGAGTATTTAGGCTCAACTTGAGGCTATAGCGAAGCTCTCCGATGCCTATCTTTGCTTTATAGATATGAAAATGATATTAAATAGAGAATGGAAGACCATAGTCTCCACTCCACTTATCATTTCGGTGGTTTGAGATATTAAATATAAAAATAAAAAATTTTTTTTTAACGGATTTCTGTACCTATAAGATACTTGGTTGGCATAAAGATTTTTTTTTTAGTCTATAGGACAAATAACTTAGGTTGTAATGAGAGATAATTATGCATTTCGCTTCGCATTTGTATAATTCACGTCAAAATTTTGACAACTAATCGATTTCAGATGGTAAAAAATTGAATTTTTTTTTGCCGATATGTTTTATTATTTTATCAATTCCCACCTACGAGTTTCATCATCGAGGGAGGGCCCCAGTTTTCATGGGAAAAACAAATTCGAAAAGAAAAAATTTTCTTTTAAAAGAAAGATAAAAATAATAAAAACAGCAAGAGAATGACAAACTAATCTTGGCCAACTAATTTTAGAACCGCTTAGCAATGTTTTTTTATCAGGAGAGATATAGGTCATGACCATCTCCGTTAATATTTTATTTTAAGTGTTGATACTAACAGTTTTTTTTTTAAACAGTAGTGTCGCCAAACGCATAATTTAATAATATAATAGCACTAACCAATTCTTATGAACTTATTCAGTATCAGCCAATCTAGCTGGAAGATTCGTTCGGCCATACTAAGCCTTCGAGATGTTTTTGAAGGTGTTAACAATGGACCGCATCGATGTAACATTTCACAATTATTTTTTATCAGCCTTTATACTAACGTTCTTAGTAAATAGTTTCTTTCTAACATGTTCCTACAACATTATTGCTTAATTGTCGTGAATAACATTTGTTACATGTCGCTTATGTAGATTTTCAAAATTTTCAAAAAACTTAGATAGTTTGAATGAGATACGAATGAAAATAAAGTCCAAAGACCAAAGCATGGTAAAAGCTTTAACATACTCTCGTTCAATTAAATTTGGTAACGAATAGTCACTAGTAACTAAACTCTAGTTAACGACCAAATGTCTAGGCCAGTATAAGTGGAAACTAGTCGTTAATAAGAATAGGGAAATCAAAGAAAAATAACTTAACAAATCACGGATTGACAGTACCCAAATTATTTTTAGGTCATAAGTGATTTAACCCAAAATCATAACTAATCCGAAACTTACGTTTTAATTTCTTTAGATAAGCATAATTAAAGGGATTCGGAAAATTTAATAAATATCTAACTAATTCGTAAATGTTCCAAACGCATCGTTAGGAAAGACACCACATGAGTTAAGACACATTATCTCCAGCTATAGATCTATTTTTTCTTTCTATTTTTCTTTCGCAGATTTGGAAAAAACAGAGCATACATTCTATATATCTCCATAAACCTGAGTTGGATTCCATTTTTTTCCAAACTACTTTTTGTTCTCAACAATACTTCTACAGAGAAGATTTCTCAGTGATATTCTATCGATTAGAAATTTTTCAATTATTCTTTGTTTCGATGTTCGACATGTCAGCCAAAGTTTCAGTTCCATCCAGAATCTTCCTTCTTTCATGTCCAGAGCTATTCTGTTTCACTTCCTCAGGGATTTGTTCCTTGAAGATAGTGATAAAGTTTTTCCATAATAACCATCTCCATTTCCGCGCGCGGTGAGACGTAATATCGTGGAGTCAAACTAAACTTCGTTAGTATGTATCGATGGAAAAAACTCACAACGAAAGAATTTCGAAGTACGGCGTCTACCTGACGACATGCCTCGAATTCCGTTGCAAGGGAGAGCAGTTTCTCACGCTCTCTTATTGGTTCTTCAACATTTACCTGGCATAGGAACTGTACAGGCTCGATCCTGTCCCTTCCTTCTATTTTCCTACTTTCTTTAACTAGAAACACCACAAGGGTGGAAATCCTAAACGGTAAGAACCATGGCCCCGTAGCTATGACGCCTTACTTGCAATAGCCGCAGGTCTGGGCATCTGAGGTAAGCTTGAGGACGCTCATTCCGCGTCTTCTATTCAACTGGTGCAGTTTAGTAATCGTATTGCTATAGTGAAACTATTTTATAAAGGGGTTAAATTTCTAAAGTAAACTAAATAAATATTTTATAGAAGGGTTCAAAGATTTAACGTAACTCATAGAAAATAAATAAAGAGGGAAACTCATAACGCGATAGGCGTATACTCTTAAACATATATATATAATATGTATATGTATGTATTGAGTATATATATATATACAGTTGTATATATATATATATATATATATATATATATATATATATATATTATATATATATATATATATATATATATATATATATATATATATATATATATATATATATATATGTATTTAATTGAATATCTAATTTTTAGATCAAAGACTCATTTTTAATCCTTGCAGCAAAGCAAACGAAATGTAATCAATAAGAGGAAAACAGTGTGTGTTGTGAGATGGTGCCAGTGAATTGGAAAATCGTATCCTTGCCTATTCAGATGGATCCTCCTCGAATGTTCCTTAAATGAGTCCCCCAGTCACTCGACGTAATCATTCCACCAAAATATATAATTTATATTGTTAATATCATTGTGAATCATGTAAAGCAAGAAGAATAGAATAATCATAAAAAAAATCATAACAATGAATAATAATAATAATAAATAATAATAATTATATAATAAATAAAATATTAATAATTTATCATTACTTATAAACGTATGAATGTGCTATGACAGGCAGATGATTTATGTTACCCATATTTATATTTTTTTTAGGTTTTTTATCTTTATCCTGAAGGCCTCTGCGAATTTTGAATGGATGTTCAGGCCATGTGGGCAAGTGTTGGTTGGCTGGTTATGTGGTTCTGGTAGTTCTGGCTAATGCAATAATTTGACTGTGACTTTTAATATAGATTGTTCAAAGTTTCTAATTACTCCTTCTTTATCCTCTGGTGTTGTTTAAAAAGACTGTTTATCATATAAAAATTGGAGTGAAAACCCTCCTCCAAAGTAACGCTGATAAGTGAGCTCGTTGTATACAACTAAAATAATTAAGAGCCGAGACATCCTCATTTAAGAGTATTTACTTCATTGTGTCATTTAAATACGTAGTTAAACATGTTCCTCTACCGTTCCGCCGATAGTTCCACTTAAAGGTGGGGGAAAAGAACTCATTAGCTTCACCACCATTAACTGGTATAAGTCGTCAAGAGAACCTTCAGGTAACGCAATTAAAACACTCATCGTAGTTGATACAGAACCTAAAACAGAATAGTTGAGTAAGTGAAGAAAGAAGAAAGGAGAATAAAAATAGCACAAAGGAAACTAACGATACAATAACAAGAAGACACACAAGAAGGAAAAAAAACTATACTTGCGCCCCAGCCTAGGATAGAATAAAAGAATCTTCTGATAGAGAATTGGATGTAATTATATATATAATATATATATATATTATAAAATTATATATCTATTATATATATAATATATAATATATAGTATATAAATAGTTACCTATATATAATATAGATATATATCATATATATATATATATAATATATATATATATATATATATATATATATATATATATATATATATATATATATTATAAAGAAAAAATATTATATATATATATAAATATAAATATAATATATATATATATATATAATTACTAAGAAATTCTAAAGGCTGTGTAAAACATAAGATAGAAAAAGCAACAGAAACTATGACAGAAGTAACAAAGGTTGTATCAGGTTTGGAAACTACTGTCCAACAATCGAGGGACAAGAAATGCCATGAATGTAAGGATCTGGAAATTCTAATTTCTGAGTTAAAAGCAAAGTTTAGCAAAGCAAATATTTTAACAACGTCTCATTACTCTCCCTTACATCGTATCATATGGGGTTCTTTGCTGTTGCATGAATATTGAGTGAGTATTGGAAACCCCAGACTTAATCATTGTGGTGCCTTTCTTTCTTTCCAGCTACTTCTGTTCTGTGGAACTCCTTGCCTTCTGTTTTTCCAACTGTATTTAATCTTCCCCTCTTTAAAGCCCACGTCTGCACTCACCTGAGAGATTTGCTTTAAGTTTGGGGTTGGGTGGGTTTTTCTATATTTTATGTAAAAAATAAAAATAAAAAATAACCATAAGAATCAATATGGGATATATATATTTATTTATTTATAATAAAAAAAATAATAATAGACAAATTGTGATGAAGGGAGTGGATTGAAAAAGACTGAAAATTAATATGAAAAATGAGAGGAAAGAATAAGGAATAACAGATTACGTATGTGCAAAATGCCAATGCACATACTAGTGCTGGGGGCCAATGAAATTCACAAGACCCTCAAGTATTGGTTTTTATCATGAACTATGTCATGCTCCAGGTTGCATACCAAGAGCATAACACCATAATAAGAATCAATTCCCCCCCTATGGGGATATAGGTATATATATACGGTATACTGTATATATTTAAGAATCAGAAAATTATCACATATTCAAATTTACAAATTCAAAAAATCAATGCAAAGAATGTAATATTATGTAAGCTAATAGCTGCAAATATTTTAAACCTATTTAACCAAATAAATATTTCCAGAATATCTTATTTTTATGACGTACCATTTTCACTATGTCACATTTATAGTTTTTTAAATCGTCTTCTAAACTGTTTTTCTTATTTTGTAAAGAGGATATCAACATCTTTGCTTTCAATGTAAGAAAATCATCAAGCATTTCTTCATCACTTGACACTTCAAAATCTACTGCCTGATTATTATCTTCGGAATTATTATATATAGGCTCGTCTTTCAAACTTAATAGTATCATTTTACTATCAAGATTTTTTGGTACATGAAATTGAGATGACATTCTGGTAAATAAATAAATAAGAAATTAAAAAAATAAAATAAAAAATTTCTAACATAAAAGCTGGAATGGAAAGAATCAAGTAGCTATATCAATTACTTTGTATGTAATAATATAAAATGGAATGGGGGGTAGACAAAGATTAAAGATTAAAATGTTTCTAAAATATTTAAAATGCTTCATTTCAATACCTTCCAAACTGGCCTGCATAAAGTTTATTTAAATTACTAGTAGTGCCTACAAAATTAAAGGTAAAATGTATGGTAAAATAAATAGCTAAGCTTGCATAATAATTAAAAAAAGCATTAAACATTAAAAGCATAGAGACAGTTGGAAGCCACATGGGCCTATTGAGATTGGGCCCAGTCAACTATCTAGAGTAACAACATGTTCATTCAAAAAACCACACAGCACCCTAGGGCTTGTCAATATCTTACATAGTAATTATAAACCAACTATGATACCATCAAAAGCAAAAACTATAGCCAAGGTACATGTTAAGCACACTACAAGATTAATAAGTTTGAGAATATTTTTAACAAGTTCGTAAACTAAGATTTTGGATTTTCTTTTGTATGTGATCTTGCTGGTGTTTAACGTGAAAATCACTAGAGCCTAGTGAAAGTTTTACCACTTGACATTAATGAGGTTTTATTAGTGAAGTTATCCTAGAACTAATTTTCATTTCCTTATAATTAGGGTGGGTAAAATCAATTTCTTTCTTTCTTTATTTTTTTTTTCTTCTTCCTAATGCTGGGCTTCATGACCTAAGCCTTCTGACTAAACCTGATGGTGAAGAATGCAGTTTTCTCAGATGAGGAGCTAATGGAGGAGCCATCAAGGCCACCACCCTATCAGGCAGAAAGAGGAGAGGCAGTGTTGTGGGTATCCAGGATTGAGTTTTGTCTCAACCTGCACCCAATGTGTTCAGTTCCACCGAGGATATAATAATCGTGCAGAGTAGGGATGGCCAATGTATATTTACAAAACCCTCTAGAGCAACTGCGCTATTAAATGATTCCCCTTTTGGGAAGTTACTTATAGAGGGCACTTGTCATATTCTTGGGCTGGGTGCTGGAATTCGCTTCTAGATTCCTTCCCTCAATAGACTTTGGATACCCCTTAATGAAATTATTAAATTGGGGTCTTTCCCAGTTAAATGCTGTGTCCCTCGCACCTCTAGGAATCATAATTTCCATATTGTCTATGGGAAAAAGGCCCTATAGGGAAGAGAGATGATTTTCTATGTGATCTACACAATGTCCATTTTTATGATCTTGAAGATAGCACCCTGTTAGAGATTATGAGACTGGGCTCTTCAGGGGATCTTGGTTCTCAGATCTTATGACCTTCATTTCTTCTCTTATTTTCCACAATGGACTCCCTTAACCTTGTTTTGTGGAATTGTAGATCCTTGTTTCTAAAATTGGGTATCTTAAAAAATTATACTGCTGCAACTTCTCAAACAATTTTAGGTGTGTGTCAAACCTGGATATAGCCTAAATACACCTTCTCAGAAAGGACAGGGTGAACCAGTTGAGGAAGGTGGTTTGGCATTCTTCCTTCATTCTTCTTTATCTTACCAGGAGATACCATTGATTGATACTCCTGAAGCACTCCTTGAGGTTCTGGCAGTGATACTTGAATTTGCATTGGGCTGGGCATCTCTGCTGTTGTTACAATCCGGTTAGAAATTTGACATAGGATAAAAAAAAAAAATTCCCTCTATCTACCTCTAACCTTATACAATATAGACGATATCACCAATCGCATAATCTACAACTTTTCTAATAGAATCATTAGAAAAAAAACAGTAAGAAGCCACATGGGCCTATCAAGACTTTCCATCGCAGTCAAGCCAACAGAACCAATCACCAAACAACATGCTTATGCAAATCCACAAAGCAGACAAATTTTTGTCACTAGTATAACACACAGAGTCTAAACATGCTCATGCAAACTACAAAGCACCCTAGGGCTTGTCTATAACTATTTATACACAAAAGTCTGGCATCACAATTAAGTAAGCTAGAATTAAAGATAAAGATGATGCTAATCATTACTATATTAATAACTTATAGTAACATGCAATTAACCTTTAATATCTGCTGTAAATTTCAACTGGACAATGGTTTAGTAAAACCATACGGTATGGTATGCCTTTATCCATATACCCATCCAGTCCCTTTAAATGTTGCAATTGAGTTGCACTCAACAACCTTACTGTGGCAAACCATTCCAAAATTTAACAACCCTATTCTTGAATGAATGCTTTCTTATATTAAGATGGCATGCTTCCTTCTTAATTTTCTTATTATGCCCCCTAGGCCCGTGTCCTGTCCGTCTCTCTACTATGAAAATTTATTGATCTCCGTATTATCACTAGATGTAAAAATGTTGTAGACTTGCATCATGTCCCCCTCTGAGAAATATGCACACTCTTCTTACAGAAAACATTTCTAACTTTTAAGACATTAAGAACATAGAGACAGTAAGAAGCTATCACATGGGCCTATCGAGACTGTCCCAGTCAACCCACCACCCAAACATGCTTTCATGCAAATCCACACAAAGCACCTTTGGGCTTGTCAAATTGTTGTATCTACAAACCAAATCAATTTGCTTTAATAAAATAAAGATATATATATATATATATATATACGGTATATATATATAATATATATATAGTAGTAGTATAAGTATATATATATATATATATATATATATATATATATATATATATATATATATATATATGATACCTGAAGCGGCGTAATGAAAAACGCGAAAGGAACACGATAAATGAAACGGTTAAACACCTAAATCTGAACTGAACGAAGTACCG
>JABUQX010117078.1:0-2500 GCA_015478945.1 Trachelipus rathkii
CGCCTAGAGTGCATAACCGAAACATCCCAGCAAATATGAACCTTTAACATTGACCAGAAAAGAAACATCAAGATCAAAATTATATCTCCTAATGAAAAGAACCCAAAGAAGTGACTGTGAAAGGACATTTTTGTAGCACCTTGTAATTCAAGTCACAGTATGGTTGTTAGTATGTAGTAGTCACATTTACGCAACATAAATAATAATAGGTATAATATCCCTAACGTCCGCCTCACAAAAGTACTAAGGTTAATAAATATCAAGTAACTCTTTATAATAAGTAGATTATATTTTAATTTTTCATATAGCTAAATATTCGTCTTATTACATAAAACTCCCTCGAGATAATAATTTTATAATATACAAAACTAATAAAGTCCTCATTAAATCCTAAATGAGTATAATATGCTTCAAAAATTATATTTATTAAAAATTAAGTAAATTTAAAATATATCTTTATTATTATTTAATACAAGATAACATTCAAAAGTTGTAATTTAGTTTATTCTTCCAATATTTAATACAGTAATCATATATTTCACAGTATCATAAATTATGTTATATTGATCTTTAAGATGCTATATAATTTTATATTTTTGTATTTGAATATTATATAGATATATTATATCTATATTTGCATTAATCTGTCGCAATTACTTTTCAAACCATGTATTAGAATTATCATCACTTATCTTTTATGTGTCCATAGTTGTTATTTGAATAATTTTACAATATATTATATATATAAATTATAGATTATATTATATATATTATCAGGTATTATAAAATTCTCCTTTTTAATGCAACTATGAATATATATTTAACTATATTAATATATATTAACTTATTATATATAATATAATATATTACAAAATAATGTATATATTTATGGTAAAAATATATATATAATATAATATAAATATATATATATATATATATAAATATAATAATTATATATATATATATTATATATATTAGTATATATATATTAATTATATATATATATATATGTATATTTTAAGGTACTCATATATATATATATTATTATATTTGATATATATATATAGCTATATTTAATATATATATAATATATATATATTAATCTATATAATATATATATAAATAATATATAATATTATATATATATATATATATATATATAATATTATATAATATAATATATATATATATATAAATTATAATATATATATATTATATATTAATATAATATATATAATACTATTAATATATATATATATATAATATATTAATATAATATATATGTAATGTATATAATAATAATATAATTTATTAATATATATTTAGTATATATATATATAATATATATGTATATATTAAAATATATATATTTATATATGTATTGATATTTATATATATAATATATATATATATATAATTATCTATATATATAATATATATTAAATATATAATATATTTTATATATATATATATTATATATTATATATTTATATATAAGTTATATTAATTAATATACAATTAATATTATATATATATATATTATATATATATAAATATAATTATATTATAATAGTATATATATACATATTATTATATATTATATATTAATATAATAATATATATATATATATAGTATATATGATATATATATGTATATATATATATATATGTATTAATATAAATATATGATATATATATACTAGGTATTAATATTATTATATATATAATATATACGCGGAATATATATATATTATATATATTATATATTTAATTATATTAATATTATTATTTAATATATATATATATATATTAAATTATATATATTATAATAATATTATATATATATATAGATATATATTATATATTAATACTAATATTAATATTATAATATATATATATATTAATAACTATATAAATGTATAACATAAGTGAATATTAGATATCTATGTTATAATGTATTTATGAACTATAGATTTGTATTAAAAATACTCATATAATTATATATTTATTTACATAAAAGTCATTTATTATTATAAGGATAATTGTGTAGTATTAATAGAGTTATTAGAATATATATGCCGTTGGTTTAGATATTTTATAAGTTGATTTCTTTATATTTCGTGTTATTTTATGTTTTCAATGAATGCTAGTTAAGTTACAGTTTGCTGACAACAAAAACTCAAAGTTGAGAGAAGTTATAATAATAATTCATTAGATCATTTAAACATAAATTTGTTAATATTCTAATTATATATTTTCTGGAAAGCTTAAACATATTTTCATGCTGTACTAGGACTCTCACATATATTGAAATAAAATAAATATAAATATATATTACCATCTGAAAATATTCGCGGGACTACGTCAAAACATAAAAGATGATACTATTATGGATAAACTTTTATTATATAATAATATATATTTTTATCTTACAGATTGGTAATTGAATGCAAATCTGTTTGATATAAAATTAACAAAAATTTTTTTTTTTTAATTTCTT
>JABUQX010117078.1:7500-22500 GCA_015478945.1 Trachelipus rathkii
TGTGTTATTTAACAAATCCTGGGGTCCAATCCTAATTCGGATATCACCGAATTTAATCTCAGATCATTTTGGGATATCTTCAAGTTTGGGAAAGAATGTATCGTTTTTCATAGTCACTGAGAGGATTAATCTAATTAAAATCTGGAGGTATTATTTTTGCCCTTTTGAACCAAACAATTATTGGAATTGAAATTAGTTTTTTATCGTTAGTTATATCTTGAGGAACTGCATGTTTTAATCAGATCTTTCAGTTTAAAATTGGAACTTAGAAGTTAAATCAGAAAAGTTTATCAGATTAACATAAATTTATAATTAACATAACGTTTACAATGATTCTCTCTTATATATGTGAGTGGAATTCTTGGAACCGCTAGAGTCAGAGGTCAACTTTGTACCTCAGATATTCTAGGTATCGGTTTTTATTCTGTCGAGACTAAGATTTGACAGGTCCAAATTTTTCTTTTGATATTTTCTGTTTGAGACCAAGAGATAAATTAAACATGTTCCTAGGATTAGGTTTGACTCTCATGTATTCCTGCACCCTGAGTCTAAGAAATTTGTAAAGAATTTCATATAGATCTCCAGAAGAGAAGCCTGAATTTCCTAGGTTTTAAAAAAACAATAAAGTTTTTAAATCACAAAAGTTTGTATATATGATTTTTAATTTATTAAATCACGATTTTTTTCAAGAAATAACCTCCCACATTTTGATAGAATCAAAAAAATCTTCCGATACCATGAAGACTAAATCGAGAAGCATACGATGCCTTACATATTTCACTATACAGGATGACACTCTGTAAGTTTAAGTATAAGAGAATATAAGAGCGTAATGATTACATTTTAACGTTTTTCAAGGACAAAAACAAGCTTCCCGTGAGAGAGTACATCCACGCCCGTTAATCCTACTATAAATAAGTCACCGCTTATCGAGACAGTGTGTTGACATCACATGCCTTTATAATACATTTCCAAATTCAAGTATATTAAAATATATATAATATATATTATATAATATAAATATAATTATATATATATAAGTATTTATATATAATTAATATATATATATATATATTATATTATATATATATATATATATATTATAATATAGTTGATGTTTATGAGTTAATTATAATATATATTAATATATAATATAATATATAATATATATATATATATTAATTATATTATATTAATATTATATATTAATAATAATTATATATATACGTGTTATATATATAATATAATATATTTAATACTTATTTTAGATACGTCAAGGTTTAATTCAGTTATACATTGATGTGTATAGCAATAGTGTGTATATAAAATGTGAATTTGAGAGTATCTTGAATAATTTTTACATATAATTTTTATAAACTTTTATTAAATAATTATTAATTATTGGCAAAATATCTCATAAATTAAAATAGGAATGTGGCTGTGTAATAATAGATTGTATGTGGTGTTAGTGTGTAAATGTGTGTGCTTGTGTGGTAGTGCATAAATTTAGTTAAGTTTAATTATGTGTAATTATTTGATGGTGAGGCAGTCGTGTACGTAAGCTATATAGAATGGGTGTGCTTTATGAGTTATTAATATTTATGCATAAATAATAAGAACCTGAGTATAATATAAAGTACATATTGAATGAGTAATTTAAATACATTAGATTACAATATATATTAAATATATTATATATATTAATATATAATATATATTAATATATATATATATTAATAATATATATAAATATATAATATTAATATATTATATCTTGTATATATATTAATATTAATATTATTAATAATATATATATAATTAATTATATATATATATATATAATATTATATATATATATATATATATATTAATATTATATAATATATGTAATAATATATTACTTATTAAATATATTAATAGTATATATTTATTAATATATATATATATATATATAATATATATATAATATTAAATATTAATATATAATATATATATATATATATATATATATATAAATATATATATAATATAATTAATAATAATATAATATATATTCTAATAATAATATATATTATTAAATGGTCAGATTATTATTAGTTATAATAATTATAATATATATATATTATATTATATATATATGATAATATTATAATTATATATACTAGTGCCTCAATCCGTGTATAGTATCATCATGTGGAGCTAGAAGTTGCCACTCGAGGGTTTCGTTACTATAGTATTAAATTAACTCATAGTAATAAAATAGTCATCCTCTATTCAAAATAAAGGTAATGCCCGCTTGAGTTGTGAGCTTATTTTTATGACTCATATATATATATATATATATATATATAATATATTTATTGATAATTATATACATATATATTAATATAATTATTATATTAATATATACATCATATAGTTATATATAATAATATAATAATATATTTATTATTATTTTATTAATATATATAATATATATATATATATATATTAATATTAATATATTATAATATAATACATATAATAATATATATATATATATATATAGTATATAATATATATATACACATATAATATATATAAAATTATTAATATATATTATATAATATATTATATTATATATATATATATATATATATATAAATATATATATAATAATATATATATAATATAATAATTAATATATATATATTATAATATAATATAATATAAAATTATTAATATATTATAACAATATTATAATAGATATATATAGAATAGTTAAATAATAAAGAACAATATATTAAAGAACTAATAATAATAGTATATATAATATATATTAATAATAAATTATATATAATATATATATATATATATTATATATATAATATATTAATATAATAATATATAATATATTTATATTAATAATTATAATATATTTAAATATATATATATTATATAAATTAATCTAAGATGTATTTTTTATTAGAGATATTGAAATACTATTAAATGTTATTAATATATCAAATTATAATTAAAATGATAAAATATATATCTGAAAAATAACTAAAAAATTTAAAATGAATAAATAATTCCACTTTAAATTAAAATCAAATAATTTGTTAATATGAAATTAAAATAATCAAATATCATAATAATGATGAGAGATATAAATTAAAAATTAATTAATAAAGATTAAATAATAATTAAATAAATTCATAGAAATATAATGAAATTAAATAAAATGAAGAAAATATAAATAAATAATAAAAAATAAATAATAATAATAATAATAATAATATAATATAATAATTAAATGATTATATATAAAAATATTTTAGATTGTATTAATATATAATATTAATAATTATATTAAAAAATAATATATATAATTAATATAATAATAGTTTAATATAATATATTAAATTAATAATTCAAATAATAAATAACGAAAGGAAAATAAAAAGATTTAATGATTGAAATAATTATAATACTATTAATAGTAATAAAAGTTTTTGAGATTTTAAAAAATATTTTCAATTTAAATAATAAATAATAATAATTTACTATATAATATAATAAATTAAACAATATATTTATAATTAGATAATAATAATGTTTTATAATAATAAAATAAATTAAAATAATATGTACAAATAATAATATATTTAAATAATGATAAGAAAATAATAATAATTATAATTATTAATATAGTATATTAATAATATTTATAATAATTTATATATATATAATATTATATTTTTGTCATAGTCTAATAAATGAAAATTAAATAATATAAACATGGTATTAATTTTCAGAATAATTTAAATGATAGTAAAATAATTATTATAATTTTAAATGATAATAATAATTATATATAATAATTAAAATAATAATAAATTAATAAATAAATAATAATAATAATAATAATAATTAGAGAGAGAGAGAGTAATTAAATAATTAAAATGAATAAATATTTATTATATCTCGTCAGATTTATTACGTCTTTCTTCGTATTTTTTAGTTGTGATTGAGATCGATTGCCTTTGTTGATTTTGTGTGAAGGTAAACAAATGAGAATAAATAATCAAGAGCTAAAATAGAAACTAATGAGGAGGGTGATAATAACCTCCAAATTAGAAGAGATAAATATAAATTATAACATTCAAAAATATTTTGAAAGCCAGAATAAACAATAAAAAAATTAATAAAGATGTCCTTAATAATATCAGAAATCATACACTATAAAAGAAATGTCTTTGCCTGTTGCAAAAATTTTCGTTCGAAGGTAAATTAATTTTAATAAATATATTAACAAAAAATTTATCTTAACATAAATTGTTTGATAAAAGAATAAAATTCTACAAATATTTCTATTAGAAATATTATTTACATAAAAGAGTAAAAATAATAGATCATTTGCTGAATTAATAATATAAAAACTCGCTATGATAGTTATAGATTCTAGAGAGTAAAGTGTAGAGAACAATATTACAATCTCATAAAATACTTCTATATTCAGAATCCATATCAGCACGCCTACAAAAAAGTGGTATTGTTATTAATAGATTTCTTAATGCAGAGCTACACTACTACAGTACTAACAAACTAGAGTAATGTCTATAAATATTTGACGAAATGGAAAGAATGTTTAATTAATTATGGGTTTAAGAATGTTTAAGTATATGATATAAACATTAACTATACAGTAAATATAACACTAAACTAACTTAAAAAACTAATTATTAAAATCTTTCAATATATGATAAGCTACAGGAGCAAATATCTCAGGAGAATACTATAAAATTAATTTGAAACAAAAGCAGTTTAAAAGAAAAGAAATCTTCTACTATCTTAATGTTCAAAGATTTATCTTAACTAATCTACTTTAAATACTACTCACACTAACCCAATTGACGACTATCTTAACTTACCTAAACTATTCTAATTCTATATAGTATAATCTAATTATTACTAACATAATGACTGGTACATATAATATAAAATAATAAATTAAATTTATATTTTATATTAATAGATATATGTTATTTATAATAAATTGGAATAAATAATAAATAATTTTAATAATATTAATTTTATTAATTACTATATAAATTAATTAACTGAATCATAAATTAAATTAATATAAAATTATATATTACATAATTTAAATTATGATTATTGTATATGATTAATTATATTATATACAATAAATTAATATTATATAATAATAATAATTAATACTATTAATTTAATTCAATTTATTACAAATTATAACAAATTAATCATAATTAATATATAATTTATATCACTTAAATATTTTATTACTATTAAATTTATTATATAAATATAATTTATTATTATTATTAAATATAATATAATATAATATATATTAAATAAATAATAAATATATATATTTATATAATTTATAATATATTTATATTAAAATAATTAATTATAATATTAAATTATTTAACTCTCGATTATTTAATTAATTATTAATAAAATATATATAAAAAATAATTTAAAATATAATTTAAATTTATATAATTATATAAATTAATTATTATATAATATTTATAATGTTAATATATATATAATATTTATATTACTAGATTAAATTAGAACAGTGTCACATTGAATATAATATGTATTCACTTATTATTCTAGAATATTCCCAGGTAATAGTTCATTAATAAGAGAGTTTCACCATTTCACACTATAAAAGATAAATGTATGAACATTATAATTAAGCTTTAATTATTACCATTAAAAAAGTATGTTAATTGTATAGGCTACGTTTATTTTTAACGATTATAATTATAGGCTAGCTTCGAGCCCATAAGAGGATTATATAGAGATTAATTATTAAATAGAGTGAATGTGATATATAAAAGTGCAGATAACTGTGACAAAAGGATTTATAATCTTAGGGCAGTTATTACTCTGAAATAATATTGTTAATTATCCATTGAGTTAATGAAAAGCTACTTATATATAGTATCGATATTAGTATAAAAAATTTAATATAAATATCAAAGAAAGAGCTCCTATAGCTCAGAGAGATTAGCTTACTATATTAAAGGTACCTAGTCATTATATAATGTGAAAGAGCCTCTAAGCCTCATTAGTATCAAGCGAAAATATAGGTAGCTCACAGGTTTGAAGAGTGGGAACACGCAGAGAGAAGCAGGCTATATGCATATATTCATCTATTAAAAGTAGGGGAAAATAATTTAGAGTTATTATTGAAAATATACATTTGAGTTAAGCGTTAGCTTTGTCACTAACTAATATATGGGTGGAGAATATTCCCGCATCCGTAAGTGAATAGGTTATTTATGGCTCAGCCAGCGGATTTTGCCGTTAGGCTCCCGTTAGTTAATACCAATATAAGGACCTTATTACTCTGAAATTATGAGGTGCCTACACTTGTCAAGGTCTTGGTTTTTCCTAGTACAGTATAGATACCATAGACCCTTCACTATACTGTGAGGAAGGAATGAAGTAAGTCAGATATATATATATATTAGGAAAGCAAATGCTGATGCGTAGCCATTACTGACTAAAATAGAAATTTAGGTGAAAAAATAACAAAAACAATTAATGAAAACAAAGAATATAACTGTGAATCTTAAAAACAGTATGAGAAGCAAAGGAGTCGTTTTTTCATCACATATAATAAAATATCAAATTAATGATCTTATCTTTATACTTCGATATTATAGATTGATATATATATTTGTGGTGATAATGTACAAATCTCTCACATATGATCTACGAAATAGAATAGCCAGATATAACTTATAAGTAAATAGTATTTAAATAAATATATGTGGCTCACTTTTCCATTTATTAGCATCGAATATCAATGCTAACCTTCAATTTTTTCCAACTCTATATTTTGATAAGAAATAACTCCTATATTCACTGAGATATTAACTACACTACTAATCACAATAAACAACATTAATAATATAAATTAAATAATTATAATATAAAATCTTAAATATTAAATAAGTAAATAAATAATTAAAAAGTTAATGATTTGAATAAATATAAATATATATATATAATATAATTAATATATAATAATATAATAATATAATTAAATAAACTCATAATAAATATATATAATAATAATTAATAAATATATTATAATTATAATGAATAAATTAAAATATAAATATAATATAATAATAATTAATTAATATAATATATTATATATAATATAATATAATATATTATATATATATAATATAATAATATATATATATATAATATAAATAACATAATAATTATATCTAATAATAAAATAAAATAATATAATAATATATATAATAATTAATATCAGTGGCCAACTTATGTGGTCTATGCACATTAACACCAGCTATCTATTAATACAGGTAACTTAATTTAAAATTAAGAATAATATTATAATAATATAGCTCTCACGTGAGACATAAAATAAGATATAAGTTAAGTCTAATATTATATTTATTTAATTTAAAATATACTAATTCTTTATTGTGAGTAATATATGATATATGCTAAAATCTATGAATTAAAATAATACATTAAGCAAGAATTCCTTGAGTTTACTTAAATAGTATTTATCTATATATATTATATATCATATAACTGGCAAAAGATAGAACTATAATAATTCAAATATTTATTATTTAGCTAATATTTGTCCACCAATTTGACTTAGTAAAAAAATAAAAAACAATATAATAATTAATACTCATAATATGTAATAATATGCCTACATATATTTACACATAACCTTATAAATCTGTAACTAAAAATTAGTTAAAGATTAAGTATATGATTAATAAAATTTTATTCAACTATTAATATAAATTAAGCTATATATTAATTATAGTTATACCTATCTATAATATAAATTTAGATTTATCAAATAGAATTTGAGAAATTATTATTTTATAATATACATATCATACATCTTCATTAAAACATTAGTAATCACCTTTATTTTAACTATAGATTAGAAATTTTTACCTTTTTACTCTGAGATATATTTTCAGAAACATTATAAAAACCATATATAAGAATTTAATAATATATATAATTATTAAATTATTCAATCGATAATTACTTCATGCTTTTTTTACTCATATCTCTAATATATTAACTATTAATATATAAATATTAATTCATACATATAACATATTTATTAACTTAAATAATCTTTCCAACAACACTCAATATATATTATATAATTAACTCATTCATATATAAATAAATTATATCATATCATTCCCTTAAATATATAATAGCACGGTAATTGAACTAACTTTAATACTATTTAATAACTAAGTCACTGCAACTTTGATACTACTCAGACTTAATATCTATAAATCTACTACTAAAATTATTCACATAATTCATTTGAATTTACTTTAATATCTTAATATCAATACAATATCCTTAATATATCACTCTCACTCAATATTATAAATTATATATAATAATATTAATAATTATTAATAAATAATAATTAATAATAATAAAATAATATTATAAATAATTAATAATTAAATAATATAATTAAATAAAATTAAATTAAATTATATAATATATAAATATATATAATATAATAATCATAATATATATATATATATAAATAATTAAATATTATTAATTATAAATTATAATGTTTTAACATTTAATTATAAAAATAATAATAATGAACGGTAATAAATAATATATTAATATTAATAATATAATATATATAATAAATTAATTAAAATAATAATTAATAATATATAATAATTAAAATATATTAATATATATTAATATATTAAAATTAAATAATAATAATAATATTAAATAATTAATCAATAATAATAATATATAATAATAATTATAATACATATACATTAATATATAATAATAAAATTATAAATAATAATTATAAATTATATAATAATAATATAATTAATACAAATAATCATAATAATTAATAATATAATTATGATATAGTATTATAATAATAAATAATAAGAGTAAGATATATATTAAATAAATAATGTATTATATAATATTATATTAATAAATATATTAAAAATTAATTAATATAATATAATAATAATATAATAAGTATAAATAATATAAATTAATAATAATATAATTATAAAATATAAATTATATATATAATAATTAATATTAATTAATTATTATTAATATAATATATAATTAATAATAATATTATAATATATGTAAATAATAGAATATAAATATAAATATATTATAAATATAAATAAAATATAATAATAATTAATAATATAATTAAATACATTTAAATATTAATAATAATATAAATTTAATATATAATATATAATAAATAATTAAATTAAATAATATATATATAATAATATATTATTAATAATAATATATATATTAATAATAATTATAAATAAACATATATAATATTTTACTTACTATGATAATACAAATAACTAACATAATACATAAATAATAATATAAATAATATAATAATAAATATATATAATTATAATTATAATATTATAGATAAATATAATTAAATAATATATAATAAATATATAATATTGCAACAATTCCTGATATAGAATTATAAACTAGATATAATCATTAAATATAAATATAATATAATAGTCAAAATATAATAATAATATAATTATATATTTAGTAAAATAACTTTTGATGCAAAAGGTTCAACATTTAATTACTAATATATATTATTCTATATATATATCTATATATACATACTTTATATATATATAATAATTATTTTATTATTATATAATATATATATTAATACTATTAAATACTTTTATATACTTATTATAATATACAATATTAACTTAAATATATAATATTTAATATATCTAATGAACTATTACTTAGTATATATATATATATTATATATATATACTATTATTATATATAAACTTTAATATTATTATTATATCACACTATAATTAAATTAAATAAATATAATAAATATAATTATTAAATATATTATAATATAATTATAGATTAATTATTAATATATATCATATTAAATATATATATACTCAGAAGTAAGTATATATATATATAATATATAGTTTACTATATATATATAATAATATATGTAATATTTAATATTATATTAATATTAATTATATTATTATATATTAATATATATTATAAATATAATAATATATATAATTATTATAATATATTATAATATAATATTAATATATATAGTATATTATATATATATTTATGGCCGCTCTATTTAAGCTACATCGAAGACAACAACAGTTATCACTTATTTATAATACATATCTTAATTAATTAATTTGTAAGTTTTCTCACAATAGATTATTTATGTGTCTCCCACACCCTCGTTACAATATTATTATTATTATATATGAAAGATTAATTATAACTATTAATATTATTTTTAATATTAGCATATTTATTGTAACTTATTAATTTTTTTATTATTTAGTTAATATATTATTTATTAATTAATATATTATGGAATTATTTACCGTATTGTCATTGTATATTATATATTATGTAATTAATTAATTACATTATATATAAAATTTATTAAAAATTATTATATATATTTATTTATAATTAGAATTATATATTATATATTAAATGTATACATATACATATCATTATCATTAATCATTCTCAAAGATAATCATTATCATTATATCATTATCAAATATTATATATTTAATATTAATTTTTAAATATTAATATTAAAATAATATAATATTAATTAATATATGTAATATTATAAAAATTTATTCATTAATCTATTACTTATTTATTAATTATTATTTTAAATATTCTTATAACTATTATTTATATTAGGTAATGTTCGTTTCACCACACAATAATTATTTATTATTAATATAATATTTATATTATTAATATTATTATTTTATTATTATTTATTATTATTATAATTATTATTATTATAATATTTATTATTGATATATTATATATATTAATTTATTATTAATATATTATTATTAACTATTTAATTAAAATAATTTATTTAATTATTTATATTTTTATATTTTTATTTTTATTTTTTATTTTTATTTTTATTTTATTATTTTATATTTTTTTATATTTTTTGATTCTTTATCTTACAATTTTAATTTTATAGTTGTGAATTTCCATCTGTTATTATTAATCTTATAAACATAATTTTATTTATTTTTTATTTTTCTTATCTCCCTTCATTTGTTTCTTTAATTTTTAATAAAATTTTATATTCTTTATTATCTTTCACTATTTTTTATAATATTATTATATATTTATAATTTATTTTTATTTTTTAATACTATATATTTATTATTATATACTTTTTATTGTATTATTTATTTAGTAGTCATTTATCATTATGGTTTTTGATATTTATTATATAATTGTATTATTTATTAGTATTTTTTTTACTATTTTATATTATATAATTTTATAGTATATTATTATTATTATTTATTATTTATTTTTCTTTTATATTTTTAATTTTTTATTTTATTAATTTTTATTTTTTATTTTTATTTTATTTTTTTTATTTTATTTATTATTTAGTTTTTATTTAGTTTTTCTATTTAATTATTTTATCTTTATTATTTTTCCTTCTTAAATACTAATTATTATTATTATTATATATTAATATAATATATATATATATTTATATATATATTATTATTATATTAATGAAAACATTCAATAGAACATTTTTTATAGTTTGATAATAATAATAATAGTAATTTATTATTATTATTATTATTATATATATTATTATTAAATTATTAATTTATATTATTATTGATTTTCTATTTCTATACACTACTAATCCCTATGGCCACTCTTCATTTTTCTTCGATGATTCAAACTAATTAATAATATTCATTGTAAATAATCCTACACAGACACAATTCCTGAATCAAAAATTATTATATGAATATTTGAAATCATATAATATTATCGAGAATTTTGAAATCATATATATATTGATTCCCTCGTATTTCACGTTTGAGTAGAAAAAGAATAGTTGTTTTCATTGACTTAAAAACTCAAATCTTTCATATGTCTACACGACGCTCTGGTCCACAACATCATATCTTTGAAAAAATCTTTCCTGAATATTTAACGTCTCCCCATTATCACGTGATCTATCTTGGAAGAACCACGGTAGCCTATTATGTACTGTGACTATTTGAGCTCGGCGTTCAGATATGAACTCAGACTGTATTTTTTTATTTAGGGGCCTCTATAGAAGAAACCTAATTTTATCTGAGACTTAGTCAACATTTCTTCACATTTTACACCAAGCCTGTTTCTTTCTCTTCATAAGATCATCGTCAGTACTTACTTTGAGCAAGTTTCTCTTCTCATATATGTGGTGGTTGAACAACTTCCAGCTTTTCTTGAAGGGGTAGTATCAAGGACTTTCTGTTTCATCAACTCAGAAAAATTCCCCATAGGGCTTCACGAGACCGCGACAGACTCTGACTGTGGTATCTCGCCAATGTGAGGTTCATACCCTGGGCAAAGCCCACAACTATACTCCCTCACAAAACACCGCCATTTACTCCTATGATAATGATAATGATAATGATAATGATAATGATAATGATAATGATAATGATAATGATAATGATAATGATAATGATAATGAAAATGATAATGATAATGACAATGATAATGATAATGATAATGATAATATGTACAAGAGCAATTGTTTTCAACAGTGAAAATATATGATTTGATAAAGACACCCCAAAGGAACTTAATTGTTGTTTAGATCTTACCTTAAATGAATAGAATAATACTGAAGAGAGAATGGAAATTAAATACAGTTTTTAACGTTAAGGTTTGGGTTATAAAATTACAAAAGCTGGTTATAGCCTTAGGTTGTAACATGTATTTAATTTGTATATAAATTGAGTGATGCAAGAATTTGTATTTTTAATCAGTATATATATTAAATATTAAATTATATATAAATTAATTATATATATATATATATATTAATTATATTATAAATTAATATATATATATATAATATAATATACTATATATTAGTATTAGTTATATAGTAGGTAATATGTATGTTAGTTATAGTAGAGTACCGTACGATATATATGAGTATGGTAAATAAATATATTATATATTTATTTAAATTATATATACTATATATTGAATATTAAAATTTTATATTCCTATAATAGTTATTATTATAATATAAAATATTATTAAATTATGAGGATAATATATATATATATATAAATATTTAGTAATATATATATATATGTTATGTATAAAGTATCTACTATTTAAAACAATATAATATTTATATACTAAATTAATATAAACAAAATTAAATATATAATACCTATATAATATATACATAATATAATAATAATATATTATATAATGAGAATATTAGTATATATAATATATATATTATACTATATTATGTATTATATACTGTATATTTATATAATATATATATATGTATAATACAGGATATAAGTTACCATAGGAAATAAAATTGAAGATGTTAGACTGCATATAGAATTCCATAATGAAAGAGAAATGTAAATAAAATAAATTTCAAATAAATAAAATTAAGAAATAAATTTTACAGAGTAAGCAGTCGTGATAATACTTTACAATTTTTTAATTATATAAAAAAAATAATTTAAAGAGATTTTTAGTATCCAAAAAGAAGAAATTCTACTATACTACTACTACTACTATCATATAGGGTAATTACTAACTACTTATAATCTACTACTTACTTACTACTATCTACTACATACTACTACTACTATACTACTACTAATACAATAACACTAAATAAAATAATAATAATAATATAATTAATAATATATTAAATATAAAAAATAATATAAAATAATAATAATAATTAAAATAATTATAAATAATAATTAATTATAAATATATGATAAATAATCAAAATATTAATACTAATAATGTAAATAATAATAATAATAATAATAATAATAATAATAATTGGAAGGTCAAGAAGAAAGAAGTTAGAAATGAGACGTGCGATAAGATAACAATAGCAAGGTAGAAAAAATATATAGTAATACTATGCGACGACTATAGAGGAATGATAAAAAATAATCAGCTGATATATAAAAATGAAAATGATAATAAAAAGGACGAATGTTAGAAATTTTAAGGATTATATAATTTATAAGTCTCTATTTATCAAGAAGGTATTGTAGCCAAAAGGGAAAAATACTGGTATAATTAGATCAAACTATACTAGAGATAACATCTAATTACTTTTTTCTAAAATGGTTGAATTATCGTGTCAGTAATTTTAATAATAAATAAAGGGATATTTTAGTTTTTTATACATGTTGTTATCCATTCATTATTCTGCTATCACAACACTATCAATTTATATATTAAAAAATTATAATATATTTATATATAACTATAGTATACAAATGAACAATGAATACATAATTTTCTTTTATTTTAATACTGGAACAATGCTTTTTTATATATATTTATATATTATTATAATAATTATTATTATAATTTTTATAGTTATATATAATAAGAAAGAAAATAGGAAATTAATAAATATAAGAAAAAAATGTGGCATATTTAGTGATTAAATGATTTACACTATACAAAACCTAATTATTTAATATAATTAAAATTAATCATATTAATATAAAAATATATAAATTAATACATATAATTAAATTAATAATAATATATAATTAAATATAAGTATATATAATAATAATAATAATATAAGTCCACAAAAATATCGGGCAAAAAATTTGGCAAAATATTTAATTGATAATAGTTAATAATAATTAAGTCTATTAACAAATTAATAATTAAATATATATTTGAATAATAATAAATGATTAATGATTTAACTAACAATAATATATTATTTGAATTAGTTCGGTTAATTGAAGAATCGTTTATTAT
>JABUQX010117078.1:42500-52500 GCA_015478945.1 Trachelipus rathkii
TATTGATATTTCTTCTATTCTCCTCCGTTTCATTTAATAATTTTGACTGCGTATACCTTTATTCTACAAATCTGAATTTCTTATTGCGATTTCGTTTCTGTTCCCTTTAGTAATTCTTTGTTTGTTTCTTATTTTGGAAATCACAACAATTGTTCTGTCGTGGCGGTTTATTTTGAATGGACCTTTAATTATTGTTCGGCGCCACTGTTAATATGTTAGAAAGCGTGTTCAAGGATCTTCGCGGCATTGCTTCATTTTGGTTTCAAACTCTTTAACGTCGTCTCAGTCAATTTGTTGCTGTTATTAATTGTTATTCATTATTATTAATTGATTATTATTATTATTATTATTATTATTATTATTATTGTTGTTAATTTATTATTATTATTAATTCATTATATTATACTGATTAATTGCCAATATGTATTAGCGTTTATTGATTTGAATTGAGATTATTATTATTATTCATTATTAAAAATATTATTAAGACCCTACTATTGACAGTCTTAATATTTTCATAGTTCATGTAAATATTAATTAATATTGAATTTTATTTTAATTGTTATTCATTAATTGATTAATGCTAATGTTTATGTTCATCAGAAAATCTCTCATCGTATGTTAAATATTCATATTAATATGGTAATAATATTATTAGTATGTTAATAAATATTAAATTAATCAAAATTATCTTAATATTGATATTATTATTATTATTATTATTATTATTATTATTATTATTATTATTATTATTATTATTATTATTATTATTATTATTATTATTATTAATTGGTATTATTATTATTGATTCATTAATTATTAATTATTAATTATAAATTATTAATTATTAATTAATTTAATTATTAATTATTATTATTATTATTATTATTATTGTGTGTGTGTGTGTGTTATTGTTATTAATTATTATTAGTGTTATTTAATTATTAATTATGTATTATTTATTTTATTGTTAATTATTGTTATTGTTATTTGTTATTGTTATTGGTTTTGGCATTAATGGTAAATTTAAATTTAGATTTTCAGCTACAATTATAGATGATGAGACATTTCAAAAGTTTGACAGTTTTACTTAAATGGGGTTTGGCAAGAATAAATTAATTTACTTTAGAGGAGTCTGTCTGTCTGTCACCCATGTGTGTCATCTGTCTGTCTGTCTGTCTGTCTATTCATATCATATCTCTCCTCACTCTCTCTATCACTCTCATATCTCTCTCATATACTCTCTATATCTCTCTCTCTCTCTCACATCTAAGTGATGATTTAAAATGAGATATTTGCAAACAATTCACTTAACATTAACTTCAAACTAAGTTATCAACTTAATCTCTCACTAAGATTGACATAAAAAATTGTATTCCCTATTCACATAAAATTGACATCCAAATTGTCTGCACTAAACTGACTCCCAAAATTAAATGCAGATCAGGACAATTTGGGCTCATAATGATTTTGGTTTTCTCGTATACTGATATGCGAATTTTATTCTCATTGAGTGTCACTCAGATTACCATCAGTTGACAATTCCGTCCACAACCAAAACTAACATTCAATTCTAATAACAGTATATCTGTACAAGGACATTGTCATTCTAATTCACTTTCATGAATATTTGACATCTCGCATATTTGATAAGCCTCTAATAGCTTATTATATATTTTATAGTTCTTGAAATTCGTCGTGAATCAGAAAGGAAAAATATGCTTGAGAGAGATCGATAAGGAATTCTTTTTGTAAATAAAGTATCGTAATTATGTATTGCTGCTGCATGACTAATTTAAAAATAGGATGAAAGAAAATATAATTTCTTTTCTAGCCCATTTATGACAATGAATATCTCTCTCTCTCTCTCTCTCTCTCTTTCTCTCTATGTCTCTGTTTCTGTCCCTGTCTCTCTCTCTGTCTCTCTCTCTCTCTCTCTCTCTCCTCTCTCTCTCTCTCTTCATATTGACTCCGTCTTTCTCTCTGCTGGTATACGCCTCATTTTGTCTCTTCTCTCCCTTTTTCATTTTCTTCTGTATCTTTTTTTTCATTTCATGATTCTCAAGTTTGAATATTTAAAACTGAAACTACAAAATAATAAGGACTTAACAATGCAAAAATATCAATTTGAACCTGTAACGTTTGTCTCAAAAATATTTTGGACAGAACAAGTTGCACGAAATTACATAGCTTTAAAATCAGAAATAATTTTTTTTTAGTGAGTGTTAAAAAGCTGGCTCCATGCAGTTTACAGAAGGCCGGGCGGAGCCGGAGCCGGAGCCGGAGCCAGCAGGACCCATGTTTTTTATCTTTTGCTAAAAAATATTTTTTATATATATAATTGTAGTAGATACTTAAAGTGTCTTGAAGGCTTAGTATTTTAAAATTATTTAAATTGAGCAGATGTCGGCAAAATATTTACTAGCTTTTCAGACCTGGAATAAACCATACGTAACCTAACCATACCAAGTTGTAACGTGCATCGTTAATAGAGGGAACAAAGTACCTAATTTAGACAAATTTTTTGGCAAGTAGTTCAAAATTATGTGTGCATAGAGTTATCGAAAGCAAATTCCAAATTTTTAAGAATTTAATAAAAAATCAATTTATTATTGTTAAAAATTACACTGGGTAACAAATTTATTTATTTTATTTATTTATTTATTTATTTATTTATTTATTTATTTATTTATTTATTTATTTATTTATTTATTTGTTTATGATCCGATCCTTGTTTTTTATGTATTTTGTTATGTTGAATTCAAAAATCTTATTGGTTTTTATCTATTAAGACCAATTTTGACACTATTCACATTTAAAAAATTGCAAAAAATGATTTCTTCCCGTGAACAGAAACAAAAGTGTTGGGTATACAAACAGATAATTTAAATAAAATATTTGTATCTTGCCCAAATAAATATGACCCCAAAATTTCATATTGATACGACAAATAATAAAAAAGATATCGCTGCTTTTCATTTATGAAATGGTAAAAAAACGTTATGGCCTTTTTTTTTTAATGTTTTCATGTGAATGGCGGCAAAACTGGATCTTAATGACAAACACCAATATAATTTCTGGATTCAGCGCAAAAAAAAAATATAATAATCAAGTATTATATACAAGTCAACGAAAATTTATTCGCCATTGTAATAATAATAATAATAATAATAATAATAATAATAATAAACGAAAATTTATTCGCCATTGTAATAATAATAATAATAATAATAATAATAATAATAATAATAATAATAATAATAATAATAATAATAATAATAATAACAATAATAATAATAATAATAATAATAATAATAATAATAATAATAATAATAATAATAATATTATTGGAACAAAATTTTTGTTGACTTGTATATAAGACTTTTTTCTAATGAATTTTTTTGAGCTGAATATAAAAATTATATTGGCTTTGGACTATAAAGGTCCAGTTTTGCCACCATTTACACGCAAATATTTAATAAAATGTCCCAAATGTTTTTAACTAATTTATAAATTAAAACCGCAATATCTTTTTCAATGTTTGTCCTATCAATATGAAATTTTGAGAACATATATATTTGGAAAAGATGCACATATTTTATTTGTTTGTTTATATAACCAACCGTTTTGCCTCTGCTTACGGGAAAAGTAGTTTCATTTCGGTAATTTTTTTTCCAAGTTTGCATGTGAAATATGCCAAAACTGGACGTAATGGTAAAAAAACCAATACGATTTTTGAATTCAGCACAACAAAATACATTAAAAACTAACATCGGATCATAAACAACAAAAATTTGTTCCACAGTATTATAGAAGAATAAAAAGGTAATCAAAGCAAGAAATCAATGGATCATTCAGACAAAAGATTCACAAATCTCTTATTATACCGTAACAGAATGGTAGAATGATTAACTTACATGCTTAAAGAAGCTGTTTCGATTCCTCGTGGTTATCCTAGGCAACAATTACCTAGGATAGATCCATTCCTCGAGCAGAGCTATGCCGGTGAATTTTCAATAAATGTATTATTATGTGTGTGTGTGTGTGTGTGTGTGTGTGTGTGTGTGTGTGTGTGTGTATTATTATTATTATTATTATTATTATTATTATTATTATTATTATTATTATTATTATTATTATTATTATTAATATTATTATCATTATTATTATTATTATTATTATTATTATTATTATTATTATTATTATTATTATTATTATTATTATTATTATTATTATTATTATTATTATTATTATTATTATTAACATTATTATTATTATTATTATTATTATTGTGTATTAAGAAAAAGGCAGGATTCTATTTTTAAGATTCAAGTCAGAGGGGGCTTCGAAGTTTAGTTTTTATTACCATCGTCAATTTAGGCGTCAAGAAATATATATATATATATATATATATATATATATATATATATATATATATATATATATATATATATATATATACTACCTCTCTCTCTCTAGTAATACTAATAATATGTATATATATATATAATTTTGAAATATGTATATATTGCTAAAATAAAATATACATAATAATCTTTATATACTCTAATATATATATATATATATTTATGTATATATACAATATATAATAATAGATATAATATAATAATCATAATATTAATATATATATAATATTTATATAATTATATTTATAAATATACTTTAATAATATATATATATAATAATAATATAATAATAATATAATAATAATAATAATAATAATAATATATATATTCTATATATATTATATATATATATGTTATAATAATATAAATATATATATATGTATAATATAGTAACAATAATAATAATAATATAATATATATATATATATATGTATATATATATGTAATAATATACATATATATATTTATATATATATGTGTGTAATATTTATAATAATATTAATATATATATATATATATATATAATAATAATATAATAATAATAATATATATAATATATATATAACAGTATAATATTTATATAATATATATATATATATAATAATAATAATATATATATATAAATATATATAATATATATAAATATATATATATATATATATATATATATATATATATTTATATATATATATTTATATATGTCTTTTTCTTTCTAACTCTTATACTTTTTAACCATAATAATAATATGTATATGCTGTATATATACTCTCTATATATCTTCCTTGTTTTTCGTGACTGTGATGTTCGCAGGTGGAGGCTGGGTAACATGAACGGATAATAAGACAGTTAAGTAGATGAGCATGACGTAGGTCGAAAGGAAAGCTCGCTTACACCATCCCATCTTTGCATAAATGAGAACTTGATCAAAATTCTATAATATCCACCCTAGGGCTTCACAAGACGGCGATGGACCCTCACTCTGTGGTATTTCCCAATGTGAAGTTCATCCTCTGGGTTAGACCAACAACCATACCCCTCATAAAACCCCGCCATTCACTCCTGTTATGCACCTTTCTTCTGGCTTCTGTTAAACTCACACTCATTTTCTTCTGATATCTTTTTAATGACCTAAACAGCTTTTCATTTAGTCTCCCAGCCGTCGATTCCCATCACATTTAACACCACAATACATCAGCTTAACCAACCGACTATTATCCAACATTCCATGACCAAACCATCTCAGTACACTCTCGTTCTTCTCTCTCACTTATGCCTTTTCACACCCACACAATTCTCTAATACGTTCATTCCTCATTTTATAAATTCTCACACCTAACACGCTCCTAAGAATATTCATATAAATGCATAACATCTTTGATCTATACTACTTTTTCCATACCATAGTTTCACTTCTATACATTAACCTAGATAGCATACCCTCATTCAAATCCATGCGGCACCAGACTTAGGCTCTTTGTACTCACAGGATTAATTGCACCAATCACCTTCCAACCATTCACAACTTTCTAATACACTCTGAATCATCGGTTTCCTTCTCATCAAACATTTATCCTAAATTTTTAAATTTAGATACTTGCTCCAATTGCTAACCGTCCAGTATGACTTCAAACAGGAATCTCCTCCCCTACTACCATCACCATAGTCTTATCACGTTTACTAAACCGCTCCTTTTACACACCCTTAAACCACACTTTTACCAATCATCTCAAACTTTCTTTAGATTCACCACACAAACTCAAATGCATCACTCAGTGTGCAATAAGCAGGGGCACTTGCCCTTCCATTCTGCATTAGACCCCAGCAACTTACATGTACTGCCACCCCTACCTCTAATACTTTCATCATCCCATCCATACACAGAAATTAAATACCAAAAAGATACATATATATATATATATATATATATATATATATATATATATATATATATATATATATATATATATATATGCTATATATATATATATGTATGTATGTATATAATAATAATATATATATATATATAATAATATATATATATATGTATAATATATATCATAATATGAAATATCATATATCTATATAAAAATAATAATAATATGTATATATATATATCTAATATATATATATATAACTTAATAATAATAATAATAATATTATATATATGTATATATAATAATATATATATTTTTGTTCTACACTTGTAATAGAGCACAATATGAATATGTATCTTATATATATATATATATATATATATATATATATATATATGTATATATATATATATATATATATAAAATATAATATATAATAATTATATAATATATATATATATATATATATATATATATATATATATATATATATATATATATATATATATATATATATATATTATTGTGTGTGTGTGCGCCTTAACGCGATCAGCAACGTTTATACGCGCAAGTTTAAAGATACATACGTTCTATAAGCTGGCATTATATGTTCAAAAACAAGTTTAATCAGTGACACACGGAATTTTAATTCAAGGAAATAAAAGGGGATTTTCTCTTTCTTTAGCCTTTCCACTAACCTATTTTTCCCCTTCTTTATAAGCAGTAATTAACTTTACTTTAAAGAAAGACTCTAGCAACAGAAGAAGCGCAGAAAAATGAGCTTCAATTTCCATTAATTGCTAACAAGGAATTTCTGTTGTTAAGGAAAATTGCTGAATTACCGGCAAATTACCATGTATTTTTTTTTTTTTTTCTTTTTGCTTTAGGAAATAATGAGGGTCTCTATTGCCTTTCTTTTAGTCCGAGTAATTATTACTTTTTTTTTTTTTAAATTAAAAATTATTAAATTAAAAAAAAATAAAAAACTTTCAAATTTAGAAAGATAACCTTTAAATTTGGCTTGATTGATGATTAATCAATTATGTGTAAACTTACAGGAATTTATATATATATATATATATATATATATATATATATATATATATATATATATATATATATATATATATATATATGTATATATAAATATATTTATCTAAAAACTATATATATATATATATATATATATATATATATATATATATATGGCCGCGGTTCGTGCAGTTGCGTCTACACGAACAAGGGACTGTGTAACCTTGTCGAGGTACGGTGGGTTAACCCTACCAGTGTTTAAAGTCGCTGTAGCCTTCGGGGACTGAACACTGGATGGTACTAATTAGCAATCTCGAGTGGGTTGGGATAGGCCTAGCAAGCCACCAACCGTCACCAATTGCTCAAGAAACTCATGTCTTGCCTCGGAACCCTTTGGAACCTTTTGATCAAAGACTGCGCGATTTTGGACTACGAATTGGAAATACTAGAAGAAACCTGATGGTTGCTACTTTAAATGTGGCGACACTAAGGGAAAAGGAGGAGGAGATAGTTGACATCATGACAGAACGAGGCATATTTGTTTGTGAAACCAGACTGTCGGGTGCAGGGGTGAAGGTGCTGCATGGTGATTACCAGCTTCTCTACAGTGGAGGACAAGAGAGGAAACATGGTGTTGGGGTGATTCTGACACCAGAACTAGCACAGAGAGTAAGTAGTATAGAGCAGGTAAATGAAAGGATCCTGGCGTTCTCGATCAAAACAGATCGGATGGATCTGAGTTTTATTCAGGTGTATGCCCCCCAACAAGGAAGACCGTTGGAAGAAAGAGAGACTTTCTATCGAGAGCTACAAAATGTGAAGGAGAGAGCGTCACATCAAGAAAACATCGTAATATTGGGTGACTTAAACGGACATGTTGGACAGGACCGACGAGGGGTGGAGGGAGTGATAGGGGCTTTTGGTATTGGAGGAAGGAACCCTGCAGGGGAGGGGGTTATAGATTTTTGTGTACAGAATGATATGAGCGTGATGAACACTTTTTACAACCATAGAGATAGCCACAAATGGACGTGGTACAGATGGAATGGAGAGGGTAGAGGATACGAGGAGAAATCAATGATTGACTTAATGCTAACAAATAACAAAAGACTGTTTAAAGATGTGAAGAGTATACCGTAGACTCGGATCACCGTTTGGTTGTGGGAAAGATAAGAATAGATGGTGTTAAGCCATATAAATGTAAGGTTAGGAAGAGATTCATGGTGGAAAAGTTGCGAGAGCCGGAATGTAGAGAAAAATTTAAGAGGGAAATGGAGGGTAAAAGGAGGAATGTGGTGATGGATGCGGAGGTGGACGAAATCTGGAAAGCACTGAGGGACGCTCTGTGGGAGGTGTCTGAGGGTGTTGTGAAAATGAAGACAACCCATTAAAGAAAAAAAGAAACAAACTCCATGGTGGACTGAACAAGTTCAGACGGCGGTAAAGAGAAAAATGAAATGTTTTAAAAGGTGGATAAAGACTAGAGGAGTGGAGGAGAGGGAGGAATATGTGGAAGCGAGAAGAGAAGCTGAACAGATAAAAAGAAGAGAAAAGGAGAGCACATGGGAAAGGATTGGAGGAGAACTGGAGGAAGACCTTCAGGGGACGAGAAAGCTAATCTACAGCATTGCAAAAAGCTATAGAAAGGGCTCTGCCCCGCCAACCTATGCAATAAAAAATGAAGATGGAACATTATTAACAAGCCCATCCGATATTAGCGAAAGGTGGAAGGAATATTTCGAACAGCTGCTGAATATCCCGAATAACATAATAGAAGAAGAGGAACAATGGGAAGAACGACATGTGGCGTTGGAAGAGCAGGGGGAGTGGCAAATTGTTCCTGAGGAGGTGGAACAAGCGATGAGAAAGATGAAAAACGGTAAGGCAGCAGGCGAGGATATGCTGCCTGTGGAGATATTGAGAGGAGCTGGTGAAGGGGGTGTTTTGTGGATGACGGAAGTAATGAACAAGTGCTGGAACGAAGGGAAAACACCGGAAGATTGGAATAAATCGGTATTGTGTCCTATATATAAGAAAGGTGATAAAACCGACTGTAAAAATTACAGGGGAATTGCTCTGATGCCACATATTGCAAAGATGTACGAGAGAATATTGGAGAAAAGATTGAGGAACACACAGTAGAAAATGAACTGGATGAATGGCAGCATGGTTTTCGACCGGGAAGATCAACAATTGATTTGGTTTTTGCACTGAAGATGATGTGTGAAAAGACTTATGAATTTAACCGGAAAGCATATTTGGCCTTTATCGATTTAGAAAAGGCGTTCGACCGTGTTCCGAGGGAGATCTTGTGGAGGATCCTGGGGAAAAGGGAGTATGAGGTGCCTACTAAACTGATAAGAGCTATAAAAAGCACGTATGTGGACAGCTGTTGCAAGGTGAAAACACAGATGGATGATAGTAGTTGGTTTGGAATAACAACAGGTGTAAAACAAGGAAGTGTACTTTCCCCAATTTTGTTCATAACGTTTATGGATTATTGTGGCAAGGTGGTACAGGAAAGGGTGGGTGGAGAGATCTTTGGATACGCGGATGATCTGGCGTTGATCTCGGAGTCAAGGGAGGCTCTGCAGAGGTTTATAGTGGTATGGGACGAGGTGCTATTTGAGAAGGGAATGAAAATCAATAAGGGGAAGACGGAGGTTA
>JABUQX010117078.1:57500-62500 GCA_015478945.1 Trachelipus rathkii
TACTGCTTTACGCTTTAACTCATGTTTTTACTGCTTTAACTCATGTTTTACTGCTTTAACTTTCTGCTGTGCTTAACTTTCTGCTTTACTGTTTAACTTCTTTGCTTTACTGCTTTTAAACTCATATGTTGTTAACATTATGTTTTATTTTGTTTATTCTTTTTATTTATTTAACTATTATTTTTATTATTTTTATTATTATTTTTATTATTTTATCGCTATCTATTTTTATTATAAAATTTTACTAAGTGTTATTTACTTCATGCCTAATTTTTATTATTATTTAGAACACACACACACACAGACACACACACACACTTCACCACACATACACACACACACACACACACTTACAATTATACACACACTATGACATACATACATTCACTATGACCTTGTTTACCTGACACTTATGTTTACCTTCATACACATGCGGTCACACATACTTATGTTACATTCACTATGATGCTTATACACACAATTCACTTTATGAGGCACTTAATTTATCACTGAACACTTTCATTTAACTTACACTCACACACAGTTTTACTTACACTCACACACTCACACACACAGATTTGCCACACACACACAGATTTACTTACACTCGCACACCGATTTACACCTGTGCACACACACACACACACTCACACACACCCACGCACACTCTACTTACATACTAACACGTGTATAATTATAACAGTTTTATGTTTTAATTCAATACAGCTCTTATTTATATTACTCATTAGAGTAACTAAGAGTATTTCAAAGTTTCTTAAAACTTCTACAATAAATCAATCATCTTTGAACAAAAAATTTATTATTAACTGTTAATAACTTTGTTTATAAATTTTATAACTATCGTTTTAAATAACTTTTACTAAAATTTTTATGAAATTTTATTAAAAACATACTCTTTTAAACATACTATTAAAGCAATAAATCAATTAAATCAGTAAAGGCCCAGCCCCTCGCACCTCCTGCAGCAAAGGCATAACACGCGTTTTGTTTGTTTATTGACTTACTGCATCATCTTTAGACATGTAGTATAAATATAACAAAATAAGTTCTTCTCTGCTAACATAACATGTATTTTATTAAAAATCATTCTAGGTTTTTATTTAAAATAACAATTATTCACTTACATTTATATTATTCACTCTATGTTAACTAAAAATATTTCTAAGTTTTTTAAATAATTCAGGTTTTCTTTATTATTAATATTTATTATTATTATCTATGTACTGACGACAATCCATCACGAGAAAGAAACACAACAACCACTATTCTGAATGCAAACTGACCTCTCTCTGTAAAATGTGTTGGAAAAATAACTACTTTAGGTCTAATTTAGGATAATCCTTTTATTGGGAGCTGATTTAGGCCTAATTCCAGGTAAAAATATATTTCAAACTGACCTTTTTCTGCAAAATGGTGCAGCCTTCAGGGCCAGGGGCCCTAAATTAGGCTACCAGAGCACCAAGAATAGCCTTTTTGTAGACTGACTAATTGAAGAAATCACAATACAGGTCAGGTATTCCCGTATCAGGCAGAATCACATTGTTATTAATGCTTTTTATAAACAATACTATTTTAAAACTGAAACATGTTGGATCAGTAGATCCTTTAAGCAGGTAAAAGGAAATGTTTTCCTTGCCAGCTGATTGATTAGGGGTAATCCTTATCTCTGTGACCTCATTATCTGGGTTGAGTCAGGGAGATTGTTTTCGTCTTTTTAGAAATTCTTTAATTTCTTTAAAGCTTTGTGTTGAGCAGGTGTGTGTTTTATTATCTTTTATACCCAAACTCTTTAAAATCATGAGTCAATTTAGCTGTTAAGCGGTGCTGGAGATTATCTGATTCGGCCAAATTGTTTTATTTACTAAATTATTGTAATGTCATATTTATAATAATGCCACACGTTAGAATAATTATTAATTTACTAGAATAGATAATGGTAATTGCTACAGTTCATAAACTAACCACCCAGACCTCAGCATGACTTCCCACTCAAGTAGCCAAGCCTGCCCGCTACAGTTAAAAAATTACGCCGCGTCCCCGCCGCCGTGCGCCCGCAGGCACAATATTTCCGCGTTCCACGCCACCAGTATGTACAGTACATAAATATTCAAATTGGTATTTAGAACACACATACTACACACACATACACACACACACACACCCCTCACACACACACACACACGCACACTGCTTCACACCTAACGTATAATTTATTAAAACATTTTATTTTTGTTTTGTATTATTATGCTAGTGTTGTTTACTTCATGCCTATTGTTGTTATTATTTAGAACACACATACACACAAACACACGCACACATACACACACACACACTCACACGCACACTCACTTGCATATAACGCATAATTTATTAAAACATTTATTTTATTTTTGTTATTATACTTAGTGTTATTTGCCTTCATACTATTATTATTATTATTTGGAAGCCGCGGCCTTACTACAAACACACGCACACACACACACACACACACACACACACACATACCACATGCCCTCGATATTTTGGGTCCTCTTTAGAGTGCTCAGCTTTTGATGCTCAGCTTTACATTAATGGTGATTTGATGCCTCAACTTTGATTGCTTTCGGTTTGTGCCTCAACTTTGATACCCTCCAGCTTTTGATGCGCCTCGGCTTTGGTACCTCTTAACTTTGGCAACTTCAGCTTTGGTACTAGCTTTAGTGGTTCATCTTGATGACTCTGTCTTTGTTGGCGTCATCTTTGATCCACCTATATTGATGATTCAGCTTATAAGCAGTTACACTTACCATAGACACTTATATACACACATACACTATATCTCTTATTCACACATACGCACATACACACACACACACATTACGTTCACCCGCAGACACTTACACTCACCCGCAATATATATATATATATATATATATATATATATATATATATATATATATATATATATATATATATACTATATATATATATATATATATATATATATATATATATAGTATATAATATATATATATATATATATATATATATATATATATATATATATATATACCATATATATATATATATATATATATATATATATATATATATATATATATATATATATATATATATATATATATATATATATATACTATTTCATTCAACGCGGGAATATTGCGCGCCTGCGGGCGCACTGCCAAGCGGGCGAGACACTTGGAAATATTGCGCCGCGGGCGCACGGCAGGCAGGGGACGCAGCGGATCGCACCTGCAGGTGCGGGAGGACCAGCTGCCTTTGCGGGTGGAGACCATGCACTGGGCTGGTGGTTAATTTGGGAGCTAGTGAATTAATTATTATCTATTCTAGTGAAATTAATAATTGTTTCACTATTGTAAAATTATTTATTATAATATAGTGTACATAGTAAAAAATAAACAGCACTAATGATCAGATACAACTTTATTTGCACCAGCAACTTGCTTTAAAATGACTGTGATTTTAAATGAGTTTGGACATAAAGATAATATTTTCCTCTCCAAGTAAGTTTAAAGAACAAAGGACAATTTTCAAAAAAGACTGAAAAAAATAAATTCTCGATCAATCACATACGAGGTCATATAGAAATAAGGATTACTCAATCACAAGTAAGGAAAACATTTCCTTTTTACCTGCTTAAAGGATCCCCACCACGATCCAACATGTTTTCAGGTTTGAAATATGTTCACTCAAAAATAATAATAGCTTGTGGATTCTTTGTCTAGCACGGAGATTTACCTTTTGACCTGGTAGGGTTAAATTATTGCGTCTACAAAAGGCTTATCCTAAATTTAGGCTAAATTTAGGCCTAATATGAATTATTGCACCATTTTACAGAGAAAAGATTCAATGGATTTGAAATATATTTTGTTTGGAATGGAAACTAAATCGCCCCGGGTTACAAAAAGATTCTAAATTTAGACCTAAAGTAGTTATTTCAACACATTTTACAGAGAGAGGTCAGTTTCGTATCTGTAAGCAGTGCGGGTTGTTGTGTTTTCTCGTGATGGATTGTCAATATATAGATAATAATAATAATAATAATAATAAAGAAAACCCGAATTATTTAAAAACTTTTGAAATATTTTTAGTTAACATCAAGTGAATAATATAAATGTTAGTGAATAATTGTTATTTTTAAATAAAAACTGAATGATTTTAATAAATACATGTTAGCAGTAGCAGAGAGAACTTGTTTCTATTTGTGACTTTTTATACTTATTACATCTGTCTAAGATGATGTAAAGTATTTGAGTCGTAGGCAAAACGTGGCATAGCTTGATGTAGAGGGTGCTAGGGGCTGGCCTTACTGATTTACTGATTTATTGCTTTAATTAAGGTACGTAAAATATATGTTTTTAATAAAATTTCATAAAATTTTAGTAAAGATATTTTAAAACATGATAGTTATAAAATTTATAAACTAAAAGTATTAACAGTTAATAATAATTTCTTTGTTCAAAGATAATGATTGATTTATTAACAGAAGTTTTAACTTTAGAAATAATTTTAGTTATATTTGAATGAGTAATATATAAATGTACGTGTTTAATTAAAACATAAAATGTTTTAATAAATTATACGTTATATGTGTGAGTGAGTGTTGCGTGGAGTGTGTCGTACAGTGTATTGATATTATTGGTAGTATTCAATGTCAATGTGTCAATGTATGTAATGTAAAATCTGTGTGCGAGTGTAGTAAATCTGTCTGTGTGTGTGTAGATGCAGTCTGTGTGTGAGTGTGGTGAATCTGCAGTGTAAATTAAATCTGTGTGTGAGTGTAAGTGTAAATGAAAGTGTCTAGTGAATGTGTGTCATAGTGAATGTGTGTATAAGTATCATAGTGAAGATGTGTGTATAAGTGTAAGTATTATTGTGTGTGACCACATGCTAAGTGATGTAATATAAGAGTGTTATGGGTAAATGGCATAAGATGTCATAATTGAATGTGTGTATAA
>JABUQX010117078.1:70000-71832 GCA_015478945.1 Trachelipus rathkii
AAAATAAAAAATAAAAAAAAATAAAGTAAGTAAATAAATAAATAAATAAATAAAAAAATAAAATAAAATAAATAAAATCTAAAAAATAAAAAAAAAAAAATAAATAAAATCTAAAAAATAAAAAATAAATAAAAAACACCCATGAAGGTAGCTGAGTAAAAAATATCCGCCAAAAAAGCCTCAGGTAGGTTCCTGGCACCTGTGGTCAAAATGACCACCGGTCAGTCAAGGCAAAAAGGGGGCGGAGCTACGTTGTCCAAAATGACCCTCTATACAGTTCTTAAATTTATTTATATAGGCCTATATGTATATATATATATATATATATATATATATATATATATGTATATATATAATATATGTATATATATATATATATATAACATATACTCATGTTTCATTTATACTTACCTTATATATATATAGGTGGACTTTGCTTAGTTGGTATTCATTTTATGGGCAGCACCCTATATAAGAGGATAGTAATTTAGAAATCCATATTTGAAATGATGAACATAAGTAGAGATATTTAATAATAGTAAAGTAATAAAAGACCCTTCTGTTCAGATATAGTAGGCGATTAGGTAATTATATTTTCAGCGTGTTTTCCACACGGCGAAGAATTTGTTAGTCAAATTCAGGTCATAGCCTGCATCTGAAGTTTATATCTCCATGGGAGGGTTTCATGGAGAACATTCTTGAATTGAGATTTTTATTTTGGTTAATAATTTGGTGGTGACTGTCCGACTGAAGAGTATCTCAAAGGACCAGTTTATATATATGTTCACTTTGACTTATGCTAAGAATTTTGCTCATCTTAACAGGTAGGCTATAAATTATTTTACAAAGTTATAATGGAGTACTACATTACTTCCTGCGCTAAACACGGAGTGAGAAAGTATGTTATAATAATTATACAAGAAATAATAACTAAAATACATAGTTATACTTTCAAATGCAAACATATCTAATTATGTCCGAAGACATAAGTAGACATATAAACATTTGAAGGCAAAAATAATATACAAGAAATGTAAATATTCAAATACGAGCATAACTGGTTACATCCGAAGATCTAAACATATATACAAATATTTGAATACATAAAAATACAATAATGTTATATATACAGAAAATAAAAGGGGCATTTAAACATAAGCATATTTGGTTATATCCGTTAGATATAAACAAACATACAAATATTTAAATGCATAAAAGTACAAAAATGTTAATACATAATTCTTGATATGGAACAATTGAGTTTTCACAAGTTAAATAGGCCACATCGATCGAACCGTTGAATCCAAGGAAAGGTCCAGTAGGCGTTTCTAATGTATCCATGATTTGATCAATGCGCACGTAGTTTTCAAAGCTGTAATCACGAGAGAAACATTGCTTGACATATGTAGAGGGAAGTTTCTTGAAATTTAGGTCCTTTATTGAAAAATTTCTTCATACATAAAGGGCGGTCACCAGAACCATTTAAATTCGAAAAGAAATCAGAGTTCGTAGTGGAATCCAAAATTGAGTTTCTGCCCATAATCAAACTTAAATGATGAAAGAAATCCATGCCGAAAAGAATTTGCTATGTCTAACAATGAATCCTCGAACTGTGATAAGTTGTGGCAGAAGAGAGGTGAAGGCTATAAATCCCAAAATTAGAAATGAAAGTGGAGGTCTAGTACATCAGATAAGTAATTGGTTTTAGCCAGTCATCTTCATGGAGTGTTTTGATTGAGAATTTTTGTATTATGTTATGGGTTTTTCTTTTTCTTCATTTTGTTTTGTTTTTAGAAGGCGTTGATTGAAGTTCTGGGTGTTCTTCTCCAGGT
>JABUQX010117079.1:5000-17329 GCA_015478945.1 Trachelipus rathkii
TATTTTATATTAATAATATATATATTATATGATATATAGATATACTATATATATATATATATATATATTATATATATATATATATAATAGTATATATATATATATATATATATATACATATATATATATAATATATAATATATATAATATATATATATATATATTATAATATATATATAGTATATATATTATTATATATATATAGTATATCATAGTATATATTATATACTACCTGGAATGCTACTATGAATTGTGCTTCCTTTTAATGTGCTTTTTCAAACTTGAGAGACTGCTTTCATGTCCCTTTATAATAGCTTCCTATGGCCTACACAAAGCACAATATAATAGAACATTCATGTCATCTCTTTGATTCAAGGCGAAGATGTCATCTATGTGTGGCCAATGATGACCAGGACTTACGCTAGTTCCTGGCTGGCCGTTCGAGACCTGGACCACCTGCAAGGGAGCTTTAAACACACCTCTATCTTAGATGGATATTTTTTCAATTAATTTTGAAACTGATACTTCAATTCAATAAACAAGGTACACTATTAATATATTAGACAATCTTTACACGAAGAAGGGAAAAATGCAAGAATAATCATCAATCACGACTTAAACATGATACGGAATCTTGATTGCTATTGGCTGCTTATAAACATCCATAGCCAACCGCATGAGCCGACACAAAATGTTTTCGTTAAGTCAAATAGAAGTCATTAAAAACAAGATTGGAGCGTCGAATATTATATATATATATAATATATATATATAGTATTATTATCATATATACATATATATATATATACTATAATTATATATTATATATATATATATATATATATATATACTATGATATATATATTATAAAATATTAGACCGCAATATAGAGTAACGAGTTTAACGGATTGGACCATAAATAGTAAACACGATTTCTTTATCCCGTTTACACATGAAAATAAAAGCAACGAGCCCGTTACTCCCTTACAGAGAAAAGTAACTTCGTTCGTAACGGAGTAACTAACTGTTGCTCACCACCTGTTATATACTATATATATAATATATATTATATGTATATAATATATATAATATACTATATATATATATATGATTATATATATAATTAATATATATTATATATAATATAATATATATAGTATATATATATATGCGTATGTATGTTGTATGTTTGTTTGAAAAGTTAAATATTTATATAGGTTACATAGTTAATTTCTTTTATAAATTAATATTTTATCTTCAAACTAAATATTTACTTATCAATATATGAATAAAATAAATATGATGATAATAGTACAGTTAATTGTTAACCTACAGTCTCATATTAGGGGCGAGGAGCCGGAGCTGATAGACAAATTTATTCGGAGCTGGAATCACAGATGCTGATTCGGAATCGTTTGATATTTTGATTTATGTTTCTTGAAGATTTTTTTAAGTGTTGGGATGTAATTTATAATTTGTTAAAATTAAAATATAAGTCAGTATTAACGCCTATTAATATATATATAAGTATACTATATATATATATATATATTATATATATATATATATATATATATTATATATATATATATATATATATATATATATATATATATATATATATATATATATATATATATATATATATATATATATATTGTTAATTTATTATATAGCTATATATACAAGTAATTACATATTTTATATTATTTTTATATGTACTATATATTAATTTTATTTGAGTTCTAATAGTTTTATTATAATAATAATAATAATAATAATAATAATAATAAATAATAATAATTAATAATAATATAATAAAAAATAATAATTTTTATTGAAGTTTTGTAACTCTTCCAATTATATTATAATATTATTATTTATTATTATAATAATACAATGTATTCATCTATTATTATTATTATTATTATTATATTATTATTATTATTATTAACAGTTAGGGTAACTTGCACTAGGACATTTAAATCTTATTGGGAACTGAAAGATAAATTGGGAAGTCGTTTTTATCACGGTTAAAAATCATTCTTGTAAATGATATTCGTTTCAATAGCCATCAAATTAACTGATCGTGGTTCGATTTGCTACGCTATAGGAGGGATGCGTTGCATTTGAATGAACGTGAGTGATTATCCTTTCCTTTGGTATTCGTTGTTGTTGTTTTGTTGTTGTTGTTTTTTGTAATAATTGAATGAAAGACGAGACTCTCTCAGGAATCGATACTGATACTGCGGAATCTCTCACGTGCGTGGCAAGGACGATACTCATTCATTTCCTTAATGTGAGTTTACGAGTGAAGGTATTCTTATGATTGTTCCTTTCACTTTGAGTGTTGCCAATATTATTCTTATAATTATATCAGAACATCTGAAGACATTGTAAATTAGTTTTAATTTAGCGGTAATTATTCATTTCATGTGGTTGTGTTTGCGCTTTCCTTAATTGTGAAATCGGTATCCCTTCTTAAAGACACAAATTACTATTTCATACTTTTCTTTCACCTTCTTCTTCTTTCTTTCTTCTTCTTCTCTTTTTTCTTCTTCTTCTTTTTCTTTCTTTCTTTCTTATCTTTTCTATTCTTCTTCTTCTTCTTTCTTTCTTTCTTTTATCTTTCTTTCTTTCTTTCTTTCTTTCTCAAGTTTCATCTTTCTTGAGAAGTTCATTTTAAAAGACCAAAAATTTATTTTTCTGCATTTGGACATTTGTCTGTTTTTGCCTTACAAACGTTCACCAATTATATATATATATATATATATATATATAATAGATATATATTTATATATATATATATATATATACTATATATATATAAATATATATATATTATATAATAAGTATATATATAATATAAATATAATATATATATAATATATATATATATATATATATATATATATTCCCTATAAGAGAGATAACTTGCTTTTAATATTTTGGACAAATGTGATTTAAATTTATTTTGTGATAAAGTTTGATAAAGATATCGGAATTAGTCGGTTAACTTCTTGTAATCTGGGAAATTTTTTAAAAAAAACGATTTCAATTTATTCTTCAGGTAAAAACAAAATAGATTATATTCTTGAAGCCTATTCGCCCTTCTAGGCTTGGACGGAATGTTTTTCCTTCATTATATATATATAATATATATATTATATATATATATATATATATATAATATATATTTATATATATATATATTATATATATCTATATAATTATATATTTTAGTTATATATTATATAATATATATAATATATATACTTAAGTGAAACGCCCGGAGAAGTGATTTGGCAGGAGGAGGAGAATGAAATTTTGCATTTTATTTTAGTTTTTACCTTATAATATATATATATATTATAAATATATATAATATATATATATATATATATATATATATTATATATATATATATATATATATATATAATAAAAATATAAATATATATTATATATATATATATATTATATTAAATATATATTACTATATATATATATTTATATATTATATATATATAATATATATATATATATATATATATATTAATATATATATATATTATATATATATATATATAAAAGTAATCACGAATTTATGTACTAATTAATTATTTTGATAATTGATTATGTCTTCTGCAGGATATAATTAATTGAAAATTAAAGAGGATAATACTAGTAAAGGAGAATGTATTTTTGTATGATTCTGGCAAAGACGGGACGAGGGTTATGTAATATGTATTCATTAAAGATGTAATACGATGAAATAAGTGCATAAACCATACTTAAGCCCTTACCATTACTTTCTTCAGTAACCAGAACACAAAATGCAAAAAATTTAGATAGATGTAACGAGGTGACTTGTATTTCACCACTATCGGTGCCATGAATATCCTATCCGATGATGTTTATCATCTTACGCAGAAATTTCGGTTCTTTCAATACCCTTATCATAAAAAAATTCTCACACACTTCTTCACACACCAAGATGCATTTTGTCTGCAACTAAACATTACCGCTCTATTGAACTCATAATCTTCATAACAGGAATTATTCTCTCTACAGATGTTGTTCTCCCTTGAGGACAAAGGACTCTGTAATATTTATAACAATGATTATTCATAAAAAAAATCTGTATTATCTAAGCAAACAGGAATGGTTTTCTTTATTCTATGTATCCAACTGGTATACAATTATACGTAGTTGTTGTCCAAGAAAGTCTCCACCTGTTTGAATACGTGAATTCTTCTTCTGTTTCTGTCCTTTATAGAGTTCCTCTTCATTTTGTCCTACATTTTCTTCAACTTAAGGTGTCTCTTTATGACACAACAATCACACGGGAAACTTTTTAGTGGTTTCATAGACTGCTTCCTTGTGAGCACAATTTTACAAAGGTGGTTCATGCAATTTTCAAACTACTCTCAAAAGTTTCATTTCTTTAAAATTTTTTTTTTAATTTACAAACATTTTTCTAGTAATAGCATCTTAAAATGGAAAAAAAAATTAATTTTTGTTAAATTTAAAACCCGTGTACGGTATTGATAATTGAAAAAGAAATATATAGGACGGAACTATTTGAGGAAAATATCTTGTCCCAGAGTAAAAGGTTAAAGATCGGTGTAAATAAATGACTTGCACCCACAAACAGAAACAAACAAAAATGTTTTTTTTTTCTTTTTTTTAAGATAAAAGAAAAGTTTATTATTAAGAAACAAAAAATAACAGAAATTAGAACATCATGAATAAAAAACAGCAACTGTTAGATGAATACATTCATACTTCCAATCACAATGACTCAAACTCGCTACTTGAGAAAAATGTCGCCTACTTTCGATTCTAAAATTGTCCGAACTCCAACTGAAGAAAAGTTAGGAAAACATTCATATAGAAATGTACTAATTCATTTAAAATAGAGGAACGTGATTGCTTGCTGGGAGAATGAACCCAGTCATTTTGTCCTTTGTATAAGTTATAATGATATAAGAGATTAATTTAATCACCTTATGGGCCCACTGCTATAATGTGTTCCATAAAGGAGTACTTTTATAGAAGAAATCATTCCAAGACTATATTTATAGCAGAGTAAATTTTAAAACAAATACACATTTACTAAAGAAAGGAATCGTTTTCTCCCACACTCTCCTGTGCTAATCAACCTTCTGTTTACCCCCTCTTTTAATTTTACAACTATTGGAATTTAATACCAACTAGTGGCGAACATACATGAATAAATAAATATAATCTATTTAACTAAATATATATTTAATCTTCCTTTCAATCTGAAGTTTAATTTGGGTTTACAACACCACCTAGTGGTTTTTATTTTTTTTAATAAAATACCTTGTGCTTCTGTAATCTGTAATTACATTACTGTTACAGTAGCTTCTTCTTGTTACTTGTACATATATATATTATATATATATATATATATCAGTATCTTATATATATAGTATCTATATATAATACTATATATATACTATACTATACTATATATATATAATATATAATATATTTATAATTATAACTATAATTAAATATATTATATAATATCATATAATATATATATAATATATATATATATGAATATATATATATTATATAAATATATAAATAGTATAATATTATATACTTATATAATTATATATATATATAATATATATATATATTATATATAATACTATATATATATTTAATTTCAAATGTTTTTCATTAAAATACTTCTGGTTGTTTAGTAACAAATTCCATTAAACTATTACAATTATTAAATCGTTAAAAAGGCAACCAGATATGTTTTAGATTTCTTTCTTTCTGTGATACTGCAATATGGCACCCTAAAGTTTTTTATTATGTACTATATTTTTAATCAACACCTTATATCAAAGCTTTCTGAAATTTGTTTTTTTTTTTTTTTTTTTTTTTTTTTAAAATAGTTAATCAATAGTATGTCAAATTGGTCTGTAAAGATTGGCAATCATATATTTATAATTTATATTGTATTATTATATACTACGAAAATAATAGGTTATATTGTTTAATAATTATCTAGCACCATATAAAAAAATCATATAATAATACAAAAATTTTAAAATTCTTCTGTAATGAATCTATTCTATAATAAACTAAATAATAATACTTGTCATATAACACGTCCGCATTATTACCTTAAAATAATAATAATTCAATTTTTTGGTTATTGGAAAAACCTATAATAGATAGTGGTCTTCCGCCAAGAACTCTGAGAGCATGGTAATAAAGGTCGGAGCCCGGAAATTCGGTGCCTCAGTTAATATATATATAATATATATATTATATATATTATATATATTAATATATAATTAGTCATATATATATATTATTATATATATATATATAGTATATATATATATATATATATCTATATATAATATATATTATATCTATATATATATATAATATATATATATATTAATATAGTAATATATAATATATATCTACTATATACTATATTATAATATATATATAGGACCTGTTTGTTTTACGACTCCGTCGTTTTTGATTTTTTTTTTTTTTTTTTTTTTTTTTTTTTTTTTTTTTATATTTTCTAGTTTTAAATAAAAAATTAAGGGGTGACGGTGACTATGATTTCAAAAATATATAGGACCAGTTTCGTTTTTACGACTCCGTCAGTTTTTAATTTTTTCTTCTTTTTTTCTAACTTAAATAGGAAATACCCAACGGGTAAAGACAGCAAGTGGCAATGGAGTCCGGTGGTCTCTTCTCGGGCGTTCGCGGGGAAACGACAGGGTAGGCTATTTCCCTCCCTCCGGGGAGGGTCCTCGCGGAACCCTACCCGCTCTTTGGTATTTGGGGGTCGCGGGGGTTGCCTCCGCCCCTCCCTAACGTGCGGTAATGGAAAACGTCCCCTCTGTCCCCCGTCGGCTCGAAAGCCCCTAATTTTTCTTATTTTTTTACAAAAGTTTCAAAAAAAAAAAAAAATAAATACAAAAATGTAAGATTTTTTTTTTTTTTTTTTTTTTTTTTTTTTTTTTTTTTTTTTTTTTTTTTTTTTTTTTTTTTTTAAATAAGCTTTTATAACGGGTGATTTGATTCCAAATCTGGTATTGCCTTTTTTCTGTAAGTGTCGTACTCTTTTGAGAATTTAATTTTTTTTTAATAAATTTTATTAAAATAAATATGATTTTAAAATAATTTTTTTGGTCTATTAAAAAGAATAAGCCATGTCGCTCACCACTGAGATTCTTTGTTCTTAGTATCATTCTAGCATATGTTAAAAAAAAAAAAAAAAAAAAAATCAAAACTGACGAGTCGTAAAACATAACAGGTATATATATATATATGATATATATTATATATATATTATATATATATATATATATATATGTAATAAATGTATATTATTATTTTTTTTTTAATATAATATATATTATATATATATTATATATCATATATATATATATTATATATATATATATATATATATATATATAAAATATATTATATATATACGGTAATATATATATATATATATTATATATATACTATATATATATATATATATATTATATATTATATAATTAAATATAATTATATATATAAATATATATATTATATAAATATAATATATATATATTGGCACTAAAGACTTTCTCACCGTCGAGATCTTTTCAAAATTTAGATGACCCTGTTTTTGTATGGAGTTTTTCTCCATCATTTTTGCACAATAGTTAACGAATTTTCCAAAAAAAAGTTTCCAAAAATAGATATTTCTGTTCGTCTGATTCCTATTACAACTGTGTTATTGGATAACCAAATATTTTAATGATTAGGATCAATTTATATTATACTATACAGCTGTTATATAAATTTATAAGCAGCCAAAAAAATTAAAAAAAATAATTAAAATAAATAAATAATAACATTATTATTTGGCATTGAAAAAAGAAACAAAAATACATTGAAGAAAATGTTGCAAGTGAGGTTTAATTTCAGCGTATCATATAATAAATAATTATAAGATTGATGTACGCCCTTCTCATTTTTTTTATTTCGTGAAAAAAAAAATTGTCAAGTAATTTTGCGATAATTACGATATATTTGACAAACGTTTATTGGAAAAAAAAATAATATAAAACAGCACATAAACGTTCAATACAAAATGAAAATGTCAGCTGCAAAAAATTGTTTGTTTGCTAGATTTTATATAATCTAAATATTTAAATTTTCTGAAGAAACACCGAAAAAGTGTCTGCAGGATAAAAATAATATTTAGATGTGAAGTATTTCGCTTCAAAAAAAACGTTTGATATTTTATCTGGAGTAGATTGGTGGCTAAACTCATTTAGAAATTAAAATTTGGGCATAAATCTCTTATAGTGCCAATCACCAACTGATTTACATCAGCAAATATAGAAGCAAATTGCAGCATTGAACAAGGTCTCTAAAGCGTCGATTTCTAAACTTTCCCGTCTCTTCCTTGTTAATCTATTGACATTTGAAAGGAAAACAATAGTGCGACAGTTTTTGGAGATCATCTCCTACAAAACCTTTGTCTAAATGCTTGAAGACTCTAATGTATAAAGATAGTCTGTTATCTTTTATCTATAAAAAATTATTATGGAATTTCCATACCAGCGAACCAATTCCTGGCAATAACGGTTTCTCTAGCGGTAGGGGGAAAAATTTGTTAGTCCATTAATAAAAAACCGGTGATTTTTTTTATTTGGTTCATTTTTCCGTATCAATCTGAAAGTACTTCAAGACAGCATTTTATATTTGGCGAATTAACGCCTCTAATGATTTAGATAAATTATTTATTTGTATCCCTAACCATTTATTTTGTCCTGCGCAAGGGAGAACAATAAATTTTTGAAAGTGACGATACACAATAGACGCGCTATTTTTTCTTCAAAATTTTTATTCTGTTGGACAAATTATCCTGAATCTCATGCTTCGGGAATCTTGCATTCTTGTATCTTGGTGCTGAGCCGATTCGGAAGTTGGTTAATCATATTCACAATGTCTCTGGTTGGCGTTACACGTAATAATTCCAAGCAGTTTAAACATTTATAGTGAGAAGTTGCAAAATCTGGAAATCTGCTGGCAAAGTTTGTGAGAAGCTTCCCCCCGATTTAACGTCATATTAATCAAGGTTTTTAGGGCTTCTTCGCTGTGAAATTATCACTTTTATACCTTTTGAAAGATTGGAGTATTTATTTTAGAGTTCTCCAGGGATGGCATTCCCTGGTTTTTGTTTTTGTTTTTTGTTGAAGCCTGAATGTTTTGCAAAATGGTTAAGTCCAATCTGTACTTCCGTCTCTCTTATGTTATATATCATTTTTTTTTTTTTCTTTTTTACTAGATTTGTTTTAGGAAATTAATGTTTATTTAACTTTAAAGTGGTAACTTATGCTTTGTAATTAAAGATGCTAATATGAAAGATTTACGAAATTTTGAAAAATACCGACACCAGACCGATTTTCATGAAACTCTTACATAAAATGTTTGAAATTAGATTTGTAAAGGCAAAGAAAAACGTAAAAAAAAAACTCGAAAAATGAGCCCGAAAAAAGTTATGAAGTTCCAATTTTATATATTGTAATATATAAGTAATCCTACTACGAGAATGCTTCCTCCATTTTAATTTTTTATAGACATGGGGCTTGGTGTTTGAACTATTTTATTTTTTTTTTCACCACCACGTGGTTATTAGGGGGTAAAGTAGGGGACTTCGTCCGACCCGAACTGCATGATAAATATGTCGTATCCAATGCATTATTTTAACCAATCTAAAAGTTAATATAATGTTTATTTAGTAATGGATATATATAGGGTAATATATACATATAATCAATATATATATATTATATATATTATAATACTATTATATTATATATATTATATATATATATGATATATATATAATATATATATAATTTTATATATATATATAATATAAAGGGGGATTCAGAATTATGGTAAAAAATTTTGGTAACTGATAAGAAATGCAAAAATAAAAGTAAAAGTTCCTATAAAGGTATAACGTAATGTGCTTAGTTTTCCGTCTGGATGTCTGTATGTCTGTATGTCTGTATGTGTTTTTTACTAAATATTTAGGTTACAAACCCTATATTTGGGATGAGTACTGTTGTGTGTAGTGCTAATGACGACAAAAAGAAGCATCAAATTTACTATAAATTTAAAAATGGCGGCCGTTAAAGTATTTGAGGCGACATTCCATGAAAGCGAATGACTTAGGTTAAAATGTTTAGGGACCAAAAACAATATTTTGTACGCATGAATCAAATGGTATAGACCATTTAGTAAATATAATGACTATTAATGAAGGGGAATGTAATTTTAGTAAAATTGGACAACATCGGGTGGGATTTAAACATATAAACTTACCACAAACAGCTACTCCTCTCCATTAAACATTTCAGCAGCATTGTTGAATCAAAACAAACAACTATGTATACAATAAATGCAGCTGTTGTTTGTGTATCGCTTTTACAATGTAGACTCATTGAACTGTTTTCTTTACGTTTCTCTTCCTTTATCGTTATTGAATATAGGAATCGTAATTACCACGTGTATTCATACTTCTGAACTAGGCTGACATGCATTAATGTATGGGCATGGCACGGCTGCCAAATCGTTCTGGCAGCAAGCGTTGTTTGTAACCAAGAGATAAAATATCCACTCAAATTTGTCAAAGCGTCAAGTGTTTTTTTTGCCACTATTCTCAACGGCTGTCTGAAACGGGTATTTGCAGTCCAAAGAGCACAACAATGCTTTGCGACACCCGATCTCTAGGACTGGTTGAATTGAAAAATTAGCTCTTATCGACAATTTTGAGCATTCCTGAAAAAGGAGCAGCCTGCGCAGAATTGTCACTCATAGTTTCAAATTCGAACAATCTGTATATTATGGAGATTACTACACAAGCAACAGTCTATCCCGTACACGTCCATCAGGTGGCATACTTCTAAATTGCCGAGTGACTCGCTCCTCGGTGTTTGTTATTTGGTCAACTGTTTTTTTATTTAAACAATGTATTGACCCCAACACTTTTTAAAAAAAACGAAAGCTTAGTTTTTTTAATTTTACGACGAGGCTCAGCTTTCAAGAATCAGCTATGATTTAACGTTCATAACGAACGAACATTTGGGCAAGAGATCCTCATGCCATTAAACAGAATCGTTTACAACATCAGTTTTCAGTAAACATTTGGGCAGGAATTTTACAATGTCATGTCTTATTATGTTACGACGCTTCCTCCCAGGCTTAATGGCATTAATCTACTTAAACTTTTTGAAACAGAGGCTTTCGTACCTTGTTTGAATGATGTACCCTCTTCAGTTGCGGGCGCCAAACTATGGTGGGTTTATGGCATGAGGGGCTCCTGCATCACTTTAGTGCTGGCATTTTTTCGTGACACTGCTGAATGAGACCTTTCCCAATCAGTGGATAGGTCGAGGTGCAGTTCCGTTGCCAGCAAGGTCACCAGACCTAAATCCTTTGAATTATTACTTTGGGGGACATTTAAAGACATTAGTATATTCCCTTTCCTAAATCGACACACGTTGAAGGACCTTACGATTAAAGGATTAATGAACGGAATTGAAAACGATCAAACGACTCCTGGAATATTTTGAATAGGGTCCGGGGACAATCGATGAGAAGGCTCGTGGATTGGGCAACAACGGAGGTCATTTCAAACATCATCCTTTACGTCTTTTTGATATCATTTGTAGGTGCTTTAGAAACGGTATGTTTATGTTGTACAAAATTAAACCTATAAATTATCATACAATATTAATTGTTTATTTTACACTTCCTATTCCGAATGTAGTTATTCGTTCTTCAATACTCTTACGTCGCCATTTTTAATTGAGAGTTTGTAACTTAGCTTGTTTTCGAGATAAAAGATATTTAGTAAAAAAACACATACAGACACCAGACGGAAAACTAAGCACAATACGTCATACCCTTTATAGGAACTTTTATCTTTATTTTTGCATTTCTTATCATTTTAACAAAATTTTTACCATAACATTGTGTAATACCACAATAATTATATATTATTAGTATATATATATTATAATATTATATTTATATATATATATATATATATAGGTATATATTATTATATATATATATATATATATATATATATATATATATATATATATATTAGGCAACTTATCCTTTAAAAGGAAGTTACATAAAGTGACATAATATCGACAATCGCGAAACTCTGCTCATGCAGCCCAGCAGTGTCACGTGTTAGCTAAAACTCCAAAAGAAAGATCGCGAAAGTTT
>JABUQX010117080.1:5000-15000 GCA_015478945.1 Trachelipus rathkii
TTTATTGGTATTTATTTTATTATTTATATTTATATATATTATTTTTTAGTTATTATTTTTTATTTAGTATATTTTTATTTATTATTTTTTTTTTATTTTGATTTTATTATTTATATTTTTTTTATATGATTTTTTTTTGATTATATATTTTATGTTAGATTTATTGGTTTTATATTATTTATTTTATATATTAAAATTTATTAATAGTAATATTTTTTTGTTTTTTTGGTTTTTTTTTAGTGTGCAGTGGGCGTAGGCAAGGATTTCTATTTTATTGTGGGGGCATAGAGGTTTTATTTAGTTAGTTATTGAAACAGAGTTGTTTTTTATATATTATATATTCTATGTATTTTTTTTTATTAAGATTGATATGTTATATATTATTTAATGTTCAGTTTTATTATTTTAATTGTAGTTTTGAGTTTTTATTTGATTATTATATTTTATGTTTATTTATTTATTTTATTATTATTATATATTATATATATAGTATATATATTTTTATATTTAATTTTATTTTTATTATTATATGCTATATATATATATTGTTGTTTTTTTTATATTTATATTATTTTATATATATATTTTTTATATTTATGTTATGTATTTTTGTATTTGTATTTTTATATCTTATATTTATTTATGTATTTTGATATATTAGATATTAGGTATTGGGTGTTTATAGGTTATAGTTGGGGTAGTGGTATGAGGTTATATATTTTTTTATATTTGATTTGTGGTAGTTATGTGAGGGGTATTTGTTATTTGTTTATGGTATGGTTTATTATAGGTAGTAGTGTGAAGTATATGAATGGATGTTTCGTGGGTCTTCAGAAATGGGTTTTTGTGGGAATGAGTTTTTGTTGGTTAAGTTTTGTCGTCAGAGTTGTGTGTTTTTTTGGTTAATTTTTTGTTCTGTTATCTGGAATAGTGCGAGTCGGGTCACGGGGGCGTTCCTTGAGAGTGTGGATTAATCTATGTTTTTTGGGCAGCCGGCCATATGCATCGGGACATACTGAAGGTTGCTTTACGCTGAAGAATATGATGTCAGAAGAATCCAGCTGCATAAAAGCACAAAGCTAGTTTTTAGCCAATATGAAAACGAAAACATATTAAAACTTTTTAGAAAAATAAATATTGATTTACGTTTAGTTTAAGGTTAGTAATTCTGACTGTTGGTTGTTTTTTGGCATTATTCGGCATCGATTGTAGTGTATTTTTTGGTTTTGCAGTGGTTGTTTCTTATTCTATCTGGGCTTCTTGCAGCTGACACTTTTTGTGTGGTACCTTGGTTGGTTTGTCTGTTTTGGGTGCATGTATGGTGGTTCGAGGGGATCGGTATTGGAGTAGTGTGATTTAAGTAATTTTAATGAATTAATATTAGAATGTATTTGAATAATGAGATTATAGATAAGTTGAGGATAGATGATAATTGTATATAAATAATGTGATGTGATTTTTATTTTGATGGTGTGAGTGTAGTATATGATATGATGATTTGATAGTGAGAGTGAGGTTGTATTGTAGGGGTTAGGTGGGGTATAGTGAGTATATTTTATTTTTTATAAATATAATTATTTGTATTATTATATTTTTTGTGTATATATTATATTTTTGTGGTATGATGAGTTATAAATGTATATTATGTTTAATTATTTATTTAGTTATTTAGTTATTTATTTTTAGTGGTATTTATAATATATATATATGTGTTGGTTATTTGTATAGTATTATTATAGTGAGGTATTTGTATATATGTATTTGAGGTATAGTAATTTATGTTTGTGTTGTGTTTATGGATTTTAGGTGGAGTTGTGATTTTATATATGTTTGTAATTTATGTTTTGGGTGTTTTTATACTCTTCGTTGTATTAGTATTAGTGTTAGTATGTGTGTTTTGTTTGTTTTTTGTTTTTTTTTATAGTTATATGTTAGGTTTTTATTTGGTTTTAGTTAAGATAAATATATTGAATTTTTTATTTTAGTAAATATTGTGAGTACAGATTTTATTGTATTATGGTGTATTATATTTATTTATAGTTTTTGTTATATTTTAATGAGGGGTTTTTATTGCATTTTCCAATTTTGGTAGGGTTAGATAGTTTTCATTCGTATGTTTTATATATTAGATTATTATTTTGAGAGTATTGATTATATATTAGTAGTGGTATGATTGGGTAGTTGGTGGTTATATTACGAGTTGTAGTTTATATTTTTATTTATATTTTTTTTTTATTTATTAGTATATTATAGTTATTTAGTATAGTTTATTATATATTTGATGGTGGATATGTAGAGGGTGGTGTGGTGTGATTGTTTTATTGAGAGTTTTTATAGTGTGTTTGAGGTGATGTTATATAGAGTTAGTTTAGGGTTTGAGTTGAGGGTAGTAGTTATTTAGTATTTGTTTATATTTATTGTGGTTTGGTTTATATTGGTTAGGTTTTTTTATTTATTTAGTTATTGTTATGAGATATATATATTTATATTTTTGTTTTAATTAAGTATGCGATTTATCGTAGGTTTGAATTTGTATTAATCTATGTAATATTTTATATATATTTTGTTTTGTTTTGATTGATTTTTTATATTTTTATTTTCTTTTTATAGGGTTATGTATTTTTTTTTTTTTGAGGTGTTTTTTTTTTTAGTTGAGGTTAGTATAGTTTATTTTAGTTTGTATTTTTTTTATTAGTAATGTTATATGAGGGGTGGGTTTATATTTTATGAGGTATGTTTTATTTTATTGGTTAGTTATTTATATTTATATTTATTTGAGTAGGTTAGTTATATATATATATATTATATATATTAATATTATGCATTGTTATATATATGTTATTTCTTTTATTTTATTTTTTTTTTGTATTTTTTTTTTTTTTTTTTTATAGTTTATATATATATATAGTTATTATTTATTGTATATTTATATCTTTTTTAGTATTTTTTATTTAGTTTTTTTTTTTTGATGTATTTTTATATTTTTTGTTATAATATAATAGTTTTATTATAGTATTTTATGTGGTTTTATTTTGTGTTTATATTTTTGTATTTTAGATTTGTGTATTATTGGTATGAGGGTTATAGGTATTGTTATTTTTTTGATTAGTGGCTCTTTTTTTGTGTGTTTGTTTTTGAGAGATAATGATTGTTCGATTTGTTTATTTTGTCGAACGGGAACCTTTTCACAAAGTTGAGTTCAGGTCTGCCTCGGGTCTTCAGTTTTTAGAGGTTTGATGTTTTATTATGGTATTGAGGTTTCGTACGATTGGTAGGCAATGGGTTGAACTATCGTCCGCTTGTGCGTCTTCAAAGTTACATAATTATAATTCGCGTTTTGTGGTTGTCTTGACTAGCGTCGTTTGTTATTTGTGTTGCGCGTTTCTTGGTTTCGGGAACCTGTGTTCGCGCAGTGTTGAGTTTTCTTTCAGTGAATTGTGTAGTGTCTCCCAATTAAGCAAATGTTAGTTGTAACTATTATTTAATGTTCTAAGTATATGGTTTTTGGGTGGATGGTTCTACTTCCTAGACTGAACCGCTATAAAAGCTCATTTCTATTTCATTTAGGTTTATCGATCATTTTGCATTGTAATATTAGAGTAATGAGACCTTTTTTTTGTTTATTTCTGGTTTGTTTTGTTTAGAATTTTGTATCTAGTGCTATTTTCGTTTTAAGTCCTTAGTGATTTCGTTTGTTTAATTTTTGTTATTATTTTTTAATTTTTCCAGATTAAAATTGTATTTTGGGTAAAGTCGAATGGCTTCCTTACTCTTTGTCTGCCATAAAATGAAGCAGAACCAAGATAAAATTTCATTGTTAGGCTAGTTCCTGGTCTTCTTACTCAGATAACTGGTGTATATATTGCCCGTCTTTCTATTATCGCCTGTAAGTTTTGGGTTTCCAACTTTTGTCTATACAATTTGTCTTCTGTACTTGTTAAAATTGAAGTCGGAAGATGATTCAGCAAGAATTAAATACAAGATAGTTTCTAGATTTTCTATCTGGGAACATCTCGGAATTCTTGCGTTACAACATGTGAATAGTTGTTGCTAATTAAAATTTGAGAAATCTTCCACGTCAGAGTTGAGAAATGTTACATAATAGCACGCATATAACAATCATAAGCCTGCCAAAAGAACAATAATCAAAGAGTTCGCTTCTCAAAGGTAGTGATTATCTTTTGATATCGCCCATGCAAGATACTTGGCATGATGAAGATCAGAAATGAAGACAAGGAGTTTTCTTTTGATAACAAAGTGAACAAGGGTTTTCATGCCAGGCTTCTATGCTTGGAGTTTTTGATCGGAATTAGCTCGAGCTGATAAAATGTAATAACTTTACAAATAGGAACTTGGCGAAAATTGAACGAAGCAAATTTTTCAAGCTGGATTGTTTTTTATTCGACATTAGGTAAGATTCTTTTATTTTTGCTTGAATATTGATCTTTGCTTTAGTACGTTTACGTTCCCCCTGGTTCTATTGTTTAGTTTTTACAAAAAGCACCAACAAAACAAGATAAGCCACGTAACTTAACTATTATCATAATTAATTTGGTCCTTTTCTTTCTCTTCTTTTGTTCATAGAGACCTGATGATGAAGAAGATGAGGACAGTGATGAAGAGGAAAACACATGCGATGAAGATATTGAGGATGTGCTGCCAATGGACGTTTGTACTTCTCAAGAAACCGAGGACTTTCCTGGACCATCTCATAGATTAAAGGATGAAGCGTGGGTTTAGGGTTAAAATTTACCATTGAAACTTTCTCTTTGTGTTGGATATCGGCTTGTTTAGGTATTCCTGTTACTGTTATATTATGGCCTTTGTTTTACATTTCGACAACTCCTATCAGCTACCATGTAGAAGCTATCTTGGGAGAATCTTGAGGGAGTTTTTCAAAAGTTTGGTTTTTCAATATAACTTCACCAGTTCTTGTTTATGAATTGGCGAAAAGTATTTTTCAAGCAGTTATAAAAATACCTGAGAAGATCTTGGATACGATTATATATTCCAGAGAAGTGAATGACTTTTTGTTTATGTTTCATTGGACGTTTGTAAAATTTTTCTATCCATGATGTTTTATTTTTTTTCTTATGTGGTTGATAATGAACCCTGCTTAGGAGTTCCTGTGTGAGCAGACCTATTAGGTGCACTGGTGATGAGAATTCAAGCCCCTGGCTTGTTTAGAGCTGTCTTCGTAGGTGTAATTGGGGTGTCTTTCCAATTTTACTTATATTCATTTATTGGCAATTTTTGTTGTGTTTTCATGACATTCTTTTTTTTGATTTTGCTTATGCTAAATACTACTGAGGTTAAGGCTTTTAATGGGGCTTTGTTAGTCATATTGTTGGTTAATAACATTTTTGGTTAGTTAGAGCTTGCTTTTACCCTAGCATTTGTTCCGCCATCCCATTCTTTTTTTTTATTTCTTGATCAGTCTATGTTTTGAGATTGGTGTTTTTTTCGTAAATGTAAGTTTTTCGGATATTGTAAATCATACTGGGCCTCTTTAACTCCGATATTATCAAGAGTATTTTGTCTTCTCAAATGCATGTGGCGAAGCTCAACAGAAACAATGATGACTTTTCGGGTATCATAACGATTATTTTTTAGTTAAATGTACCATCTTATCCTTTCTGATTGAGTAATGTTCAACATAACTTGCTTGGATTTGTAACACTAAACTGCACGATCACAACCAGAGCACGAATTACAAGGAAGCTCCTACAATTGGTATTGGTAAGCAGCAATGAATGGAACGGAATGGAATTTAAATCTCTCCAGGTGAAATCAGTCAGCCAGGTGGCTTTCCAATGGCCAATCTATTGTCTGAATGATATTTTGCTATTCGCGGACAATTCATAATTAAGCTCATGAAGACATATTGCCTTAGCCGTTGTCTGTATTTTTCTCGTTAGAGTGTATTGCAAAGCTTGGTTCAATACCCACAAAGCACACTTGGCTCCCAAGCAAGACTTTGACCTCTGCGAAGTTTGTTGGACTATCAGGAGATTGACAAAGATATCTCTGAGAGAGCTCTGGTGAAATTCTGAAACCATTTGTGGTATTCCAATGCAGAAATGGTAGCCCTCGTGTTCTTTGATCCCTCAATTTCAGACGAAGAAAATCGGAAATGGCGAACAAAGTCCTAAATGACACCGAGACCGAGACAGAAAATTCAAGAATTGTAAACCACAAATTTCGAAGACAACCAGTTGGAAGAACTGGTTAATGCATGGTTATCTTGTTTAATTACCAAGGGGACCATGAACCACCAACACCGTCCCCAGATGCCAAACATTTTTGTTTTGAGAACATCGTAGCTGGCTGAAAATATACGTTTTAAGGAAGGATTGGGGATTGTGAATGTACTAAGCGTTTTAATGATGTGGCAGAACGAGGAGTGAAATTAATTACAGACTTTAATAAATAACCTCCTCACTAAAGATGATGGGAAGCAGAACATATGTTTTACAGTATAACAAATGCCGAAAGGCTGTATGCCTGATGTTTCAAAAAATGCCACTTTGAGCAATACCTTTAGAATAGATTATCATTTTATTTTAATACTTCTTAAAGAATGAGAAACGATGCATGTCACTCTCTTTTCTATTAAAATATCATTGAAATATGTATAAAACAAAAACATTCTGGCATTTTTTTCCATCATAATTAATTTCATACCTTTGAAAAATATTAAAAATTCTCATATCATAAGTTTTCGTTAATGAGAGGTTCCGTAGCACCGTTTTTGATGACAAAGGACTGCTGTTTAGCTCGGTTCGATATAATAAGCAACAAATAAGTATATAATTATAAATTACTTAGAACATAATTGCTATGATTTGAGACATAATGCCATGAAAGAAAATTACATGAGAGTTTCAGAGATCGGCCAAAGACGGTAGCTAGCCTCAGCCAAAAATCAGTTTTTTTGAAACTTTGAACGCCCAGCGGCACAGGTTAACATGCTTCCAATCGTGCTCAAACTTTGGCTATCGAAAAATCTGCAAAGACTGATCATTTTGTTGGGTTTCCCGTTGGGAAATAATTTTCTCCCCCTATCACTGCGGTCACCCTTATATATATATATATTATATATTATATATATATATATATATATATAGTATATAATAATAATATATAATATAATATATTATATATATATATATAAATATATATATATTATATATATATTATATATATATTATATATTAATAATATATATATATATATATATTATATATATATATATATATAATATATTATATAGTATATATATATATATATATATATATATATATATATATATATATATATATATATTATATATATATATATATAGTATATTTATATAATATATATTTATATCATATATATATATATATATTATAATATATATATATTCTGTATATATTGATATATATATATATATATATATATATATATATATACAAGGGCGTACGGTAGGGGGGTTTTGGGGGTCAGAACCCCCCCCCGAAATGCAAGACGTGTCTAACGGTGAGTCTTCAACTCAAGCATACCAAATGCTAAATTCTTTACTTGAAGGTCAGTTTATTGTAACACTTTTTGTCCTTTACAAAGTTCTTTCATCCACTTTAGGACTATCTAAAATAGTTCAAAAAGTCGATTGTGATTTAGTAGAAGCATGTGACTACATTTGTAATCTTATAGCCGTTATGAATGAATGGCGTTCAAATTCAGAATCTGTGTTTAAAAGCACCTTGAAGAGTTACGTGCTCTTGCTTTCGGAAATTTAATGTAACGATTTCGATCCCCCGAAGTGCTTCTCGCCAAATGAAAGTATCTGGTTTAAATAATGTTGAACCTGAGCATTATTATAGACAAATGGTGTTCCTACCATTTTTGGATAAAATTATTATAGAATTAGAAGAGCGATTTCAAAAACATAAGGACTTATTGTCCGTTCTTCAGAAATTTATATCACAATATTGTGCTGATAAAGTTTAACCGTTTTTCTGAAACTCCATAATATGTTCCCAGAATTTATGAAAAGTTTCTCTAGTTCCAGGAAACTTGGAAACTGAATTTGAATTGTGGAGACAGAAATGGGATGACAAAAGTTGTGATGCAAGACCATGCACTGCAATAGATGCATTGTCTAGTTGTAATAATACTATCTTCCCAAATATATGGAAGCTACTACAAATATTAGCAACTCTCCCTGTTTCAACCGCAACAACTGAAAGAGCATTTTCAACATTAAGGCGTTTAAAAATGTACTTAAGAAACTCAATGGGACAAGATCGTTTGACAGGTCTAGCTTTACTTAACATTCACAGGGAAATCGAAGTAGATCCCGATGCAGGAATTACACTTTTTGCAAAAAAGTCCCAGGAGAGAAAATTTTGTACTATAAGGTAAATTTTGCTCATTTTATTTTCTTATATATAATATATATATTATATTAATTATTATAGTATATATATATATATAATATATATATATATATATATTTATATATATATAATATATATATATATATATATATATATATATATATATATATATATATATATATAACTGGTAGATAATTTCAAGAACCCCCCCGAAATTTTTGTCACCACCGTACGCCCTTATTATATAATATATTTATATTATATATATTAATATATATATATATAGTATATTATTATATATAATTATTATAATATATATATATATATATATATATATATATATATATATATAATACTTAACCTATATCAGCCATCATTAAAACTAAAGAAAACTCCCCTTCGAAAACCTCAATCTCTTATACCCTATCACATTTTTAACCAATAACGAAACCTAAACACCCCAAATCCCTCTAACCTCATAACCACCACCACTAGCAAATAAGTTTTTCTGAATACTTTACAACAAAATCTCGCATCACTAGACAAATAGAACTGGCAAGTCATCAAAAAACTTAAAACAACTCAAAAAACAACCCCCCACCATCCCCACGATCCCCATCTTTACCCCAATAACTCCCTCTTCCCAAAACAAACATCAGACACGTCTTGCTAAACATTACGTGCTAACATTCTTCCGTAAACCAACACAACCCCGATAATAGGAAACAAAAAAAAAACAACTAAAGAAAACTCAAATGCAGAACCACAACCTTTCCCACCCCCATTCCAACAATCATGATTAACAGAAACTATTAAACCCTAAAAAATTCAACAGCAACAGTCCCAGACTCCAAATTTCCAACCTGCAAAAAAAGAACACCTCGCGAGAAAAAGCATCCTCCTAATTCACAGACATTCTTTAACAAATCTTTGGCAACTCAACTACATTCCTCAATCTGGAAACAGCCATACTAATCAACTAAACCAACCAAAAAAAGACCTCCATTCCTCCTCCTATCGCCTCAATTTCTCTCCTCTGCTCGCTCAGTAAATTGCTGGAGAAATTAATATTAAATAAAATTTCCCAATTCATTCCCCTCCCTGACTTCCAACACGGATCAAAAGGCAACCAATTCCCAACCACATGCCCTCAACCTCCTCTCACAACAATGCATTTAACGAGGCTTCAACCAAATCACCTTCCCACATATCATATCTCCACTGCATAGATATAAACAAACACTCGACCCGTTCGCCACAACACATCCTTATTCAAAATTCCTCCATTCCCCCTAGAAAATAATTGACAAAAAATGGCTTTCCAATTTCCTCACCCAACCGTTTTGCAAACATCTGTAATGACAGAAAATAACCTTCCATCTTTTCAAAATTATAAAACGGATGTCCCACCGTGAAGCATTCTCTTCTCCATTTTTATTCAACCTTTCACTGCAGATGTGCCCAACCCAACACACCGATAATCTTATTACTTAGCAGACGACATCAGCACTTAATTTCCCAACACCCGACGTAAACATAGCCACAACCATACCCAATGAATATCTACATTTATTAGAAAAATTGGTTATAACTTCGCAACAGAATGACCGCAATCCCCT
>JABUQX010117080.1:20000-36659 GCA_015478945.1 Trachelipus rathkii
ATTTTGACACCTAGACTCGCAGCAGCTCTGATAAATGTAAGGTTAGTGGACAGGATTCTGTTGACATACTTAGACAGTTGTAGATTGGATGCAATAAATTCTAAATGCTTCCTGAATATTACCGGAATTGGAAACGTCATTGAGGGTGTCCAGGTGGCAACAGGCTTCAACGTTCTATAGATGTTCCAGAACTTCTCTCCTCGGAACAGGTTCAAACAATAATTTCATCTGCTGTCTATCGGACGCATTCCAGGAATCCTCACTACGAAGGACACAGTTCAATCTTTTGTTATTGAACGTACACAAGAACAGGGAGGCTGAATGGGCTGTTATTCTTCTTTTGGTTGGAGCAAAGATCTAACCGTGATATCTGGGTTCCTATCTTGCGGCACCATATATATGAGAATAAGTATTTTGCATGGTGTTTTCTATAAAATACAAACTTTTCACCGAAGTAAAGGTCTAGAGCTCATCTTATTTAAAGATTTCAAAAGCTGGAAGAATTTTACTATGACAATATTTTCATGGGACTCGTGTCACATCAGTTGGAATATATTAAAGCGATGAGCCAGACGTTATTATACGTATGTCCAAGATAAATCAAAGAAGAGCAGCCTCGTCACGATTATTGCATATGTTTTTGGAATAGTATTATATTCTAGGAAAATACCATCAACCGAATACATTTCAGGAACCTGGGCTATATTCACTCGCGGAGATTGGATGCGGAAAGGCAATTTATTTCCTTAAAAAATATATGCTTTACGACCAACAAATTTAAAACTCCACTCAATAACAGGGGAATTTCACTACCGACGTATACTGTCTGATTTCACTTAAAAATGCTATCGATAAGCCTGAGTTTTCGAACTACAAAGCTGATTGAGGACCCATGTATGACCTCGCTTTCTTAACACAACTTGTCTCGAGTACAAAACTATGTATAAAACATTGCCGCAGTAGCAATCTCCAAAGATGCATTGGTCATTTGCTGGTATTTAAGTGAGGAGTGGCTCGAGCACCTTTTCCAATATTATGATGATTAGAATAAACAATACATGAAGAGGAAGATGGCCCTAAGATAATTACTAAAAGATACACTGCCCTACACAGTATACAACACAATGGAAATAGTAGCCTCACTAAGTCCCGAAGAAAACATAAAGAAAGCTGGTTTATTCAAGAAAGAATATTTAGAATATTTCCTAACGAAAAGTCTTCCCCTGAATTTGCTCACTCTAAAATCGCAGAATATATTTCAGAGATTTCATCTTTCAAAAGACTTCCTACATGATGATCCTGCTAATTGGGACGAATTTGAAAGTTACAGAAATGGGAAAAAGGTGCACTTTCTTACAGTTGTGTTTCACTCAACACAATTTCTTATTGAAGTTATTATCATAAATACAAAAAACAATATGTATTACTTATCAATTCTAATCAAGATTAAAACATCATTTGGAGCCAATCCTTAATATAATGACCTCATCGTATGTGTTGAGATTTCTAATTACTTACTATATGGTTGTAATGTAATTAAGTAGTAAGATTCAATAACTCAAAATTTTTTTCCTATGGTGACATATAGTCAAGATATATCGTAATAAACATACCAGGACACAGGACCGTGACATACATTGAAAAAGTAATGTTTATTTTATTTAATATCGTCTGTTGTAATAAAGATACTAGTATTAAGTCTATAAGTATTTGATCTATTTAATATGTAAGTATGGTTCCATCCAATAAAGAGTAAACAGAAATTATAAATTTTTCACAATCTGGCTCAACCGATTTTCAACCTCCCAGGGGCACGTGTTAATATTGTTCAACTCTGTATGAAAATTTGTGTCAGTGTGTGGTTGCGGACGATACATTTTACGATACTTACATATTATTTGCAAAAAACTAAAAATTACCACACTTTGAGTAAACACCGCTCTAAATATAATATATAATTAATATATAAAGTTAATATTATAATATAATATATAATTTAAATAATATATATATATTAATATAATATATTTATTATATAATATTAAAATATTAATATATATATTATATTATTATATATAATAGATAATTATATTAAACTATTATATATATATATATATATTGATATCAGGACAGTCTCCGTGAAGTGTGACCGTTTTCGTAATGAGGGAGATTATAGTATCGTTATGAAACTTGTATATAGCTAATTTGTTGTGTTTAAACTGATTACCACCCGATTTCATAGTCGCTTAGGATCCTTTCTAGGAGGTAGCGGCCCCCGAGGATATTGACAGCCGATAAATACGGGTTCATTCGCACCGTTTTTCCAGCTTCCAATTCCGAACGAAGATTAGGCTTTCAATAGGGCAGTGTTATTCATTATTAATATATATTAATTATTATTATTATTATTATTAATTATTTATTTATTATTATTATTATTATCTATTATTATATTTTAATTATTATCACGAGGCCCGACAGACCGATAGGTTGATCGCCTGACCGATACCGATCTGCAGGTTATTGTATATTGATTCATTATTGATATTATTATTATATATAATTATAATTTATTATTATTAATTTTACATTATATTATTATTATTAGTGTATATTTTGTGTATGATTTAGTATTTATTATTATTATATTATTATTATATTATTATTATTTATTAATTATTATTATTATTAAATTATTACTATTATTATTTTATTGCGTCGAAAAAAATCGACTCTTTTAGGGTTGATTTTGAGAAGTCGTCTCCTTGTTCTCCAAAGCTCCTGCTCCGACTCCGACCTACCGACTCCGATCCGACTCCAGAACTCCCCCCGTTTCGGACTTACCGACTCCCTAATATAATATAATATATAATTATATTATATATATTAATTATTATATATTATTATAAAATATATATATATATTAATATTTTATAAATATATTATATATATAATTATATATTATAATATATATTAATAAATATATTATATTTATATAATATATTATATAATATATTATTATATAATATATATAGTAAATTCTGAAGGATAATCATTGTGGCTCCGGCTCCCCGGTTAAATATTGGTAGTGGGTTATAGATGGTTTGTATTATTATATATATAATATATTCTATAATTCAATAATTTACACCCGTAAACCTTGGTCCTAAAAAAGGCTACTCCCTTCTTGATCGATGAGATACTACCCAATCCACCACCCTATAAAATAATTACATGTTCTATTAGAATGGCTGAAATTTGGTAGAAGAGGATATACTCGTGTTTTGAGAATTTTAGAAAGATAGTTTGTATTCGGAATACTGAGGAGTTTTGGCATCGACACCGGTGCTGGATGCCGATGCCAAGTGCTCGAGTTAATAAACATTGATATAACTCAACCATATTGGTGTTCTCTTATAATATTTATGATAAACCGTAGTAGATCTCGAATCATGTTGGTTATAAGTCCGTAATATAGGTACGTGTCTAGACCCACACAGAGGGGGTCCCCATACATGAATAAAAAAGCACAGTGAGCAAAACAGAGCCGGAAGAAGGAAGGAAAGAAGATGCAACATTAATTAAGAAGAAAAGACTGGAGAAGGAGTCTGACTCAGAGGTATAAGAGTTGACAGCCGCATCGGTGTTTGGACTCCGATAGCTCCATCATATGGCCTGAGTTATTAAATATTTGTGTAATGATACATATTGGTGTTCTATTATTATTATGATTTTTGAACCATAGATCTCGAATATAATGTGTATTCAAAGTCGTAATCAAGTGTGTCTAGGAACCCTCCACAGTTGAGTTGGGCAGTAGGTACCCCTAGAAATGAACAGGATGCATAAGAGAAGTGGAGAAAGGAGTCGGATTCGGAGGCTGAGAAAAAAAGAGTGGAGAAGGAAGTCTGTTATATGTAAGAAGTAGCCGAGAGTGACATCTGCACCGGTGTTGGACTTACGTGACTGGCACCGGGTGCAGTTTGCGAATTAAATAACATAATTCGTCTTAAGTTCTCACATATTATTATCAAAATATATGTTTATAAGAGGACCGTTAGAACTCAATATTGAGGAGTTCGGTAAGTTTCGTTACAATAATTAAATAAATATATAAATAAATAAATAATAAAATAAATATAATAAATAAAAATAAACAACATACATCGAAAATAATAATAAGTATAAATATATGTAAGATAAATAAATAAATAATAAATAAATAAAAATACAATTAATAAATAAATTAAACAAATAAAAATATAATATAATAATAATAAATATCAAAAAAATTTAAAAATAAATTAAAAAATATTTTATATTCTTTTTATATAATTATAACTTTAAAAATCATATTGAGTTTTTATCATAACCCCAAAAAGCTAAGTAATCAGTAAATCAGCTACCCTCTCCACTCCCGTGTCATTAAAACTCTGAGATCTGTTGTAGATTATGTCTTATTGATTCAGTCATATTTCGAGTTGTCCTTCTAAGATAACATAACATACGAAATAGTTCTCTATTATACTGTACCAACGAAATATATGCTAATCGCGACAAAGTTTTCACATCAATAAGCTAATACATGGTACATAATCTGTCTGAACTAAGGTAAGTATTAATGTACCACTCGACAATCCTTAACACGCTTTTAACACAGAAGAACTGCTAACATTAACAAAAGTTCCATACTTAACACTAGGTAAAATAACGAACATTAGCGCAGAACGATAATCCATACTCATCATTTTCTATATAATAATTATGGTATATTTTTACCCATTGAACATAGTAATATTTAGCAAAACTTTGAATATCTCTAAACCTTGTCTAATTAATCATACCTGTAATCATATGATAATAATATGCCTAATCGCATAACAAAGTTTCCATCAATCAATAAAGCACCTATTGACATCTAACTGAACTACGGAATATATAAGTTAAACGACTCCAAAACACATAACATACCTTATGCATGGATTTAAATAAGTTAACACTTCAATCAAAGTACCAACATAACAACAGCATAAGATTAACTAAACAATAGAATCCATAAACCATCGTGAACTTCATTGATCATCCAACCTTCTTACTCATAACAAAATCTACTAAACATATCGTTGTAATTTACATGTAACATAGTAACATTTTAACAATAAAATTTATCATAACCTAAAATATTTAATTCATACTGACCCAACGATATTTCAATGCTAATGCAGACAAAGTTTCTATCACATCAATTAATGCTGTGCATTTCAATAATCTGAACTAAAATATTATAATGATACTCAATAAACGATAAACCTAACACGCTTTAAAGGCACTGAAATTAAACTAGCTAACAGTTAACAATATTCTCATAACTACATTAACAACAGTAATTAATACTACTAAGTATTAAGCGCCAGAACTAACCTAACTCACACTTTTTTCTAATCATATCAGAAAGTAATTTTTTACATTAACATAGTAATTATTTAAGCAAAAATTTATCATAACACAAACCTAATTTATCTAATTACTGTTCAAATGGATAATATTGCTACATCGTAACAAAGTTTTTTCACACAATAAAGCTAACATACCTACACGCTCGAATAAACTGCTAAACAATAACAAGGTTCCATACTTAACAACAGATTAAAGTAACTAACATGCAATACGACGAACAAGTAGCGAAGCTAAGCGCGTAAATATTCAATTTTTACAAATCAGTTATCCCTCTGTGTTTTGTTTATGATTTACTCATATTTTATTATTTTTAATCATTTCTTTAAAACTTTTATTTATTATTAATTTCATTTCTTTTAAAACTTTTTGTTTTTAAAAAAAGAGCTTTTATTTATTTTAATTTATTTGTTTAAAACTTTTTTGTTTTTTAATAAAAAAAAACTATCATTCTATTTTTAATTATTATTTTCTTTTAAAATACTTTTACTTTTTAACCTAAAAATTTATTCTTTTTTTATGTTTATATAAAGATGCAATTTGCAAACATTTTTACATACACTTACAAATACATACATGACTCTATTGATCAGATAAATAACTCAAAGCCACCCATCCCTCCTCCCTCCCCGTCCCAAACCCCTGATCTATTGGTGTATTGATCTATTGATCTATTTGATTCAAGTCATTATTTCGAGTATCATTTTTCTTTATGTAAGCACAATATAAAAATATGTTCTTTTATTATAAGGTGAAATAACAACCAATAGGAATTCATCTTTTATTCACATCAATAAAGGCTATACATAACATTAAACCGATTGATAAGAATATAATGTACAAGCATTCATAACCTAAGCATACTCTTAAACACTGAAATAAACAGCAACATTAAACAATAGATACTTATACTACAACAGTGAAAAGTAGTACTACACGTTTGACATACAACCGGTACCCTATTCACACTTATGTTTCAAAACCATATCTCTTAATAATATCACTGTTATTTAGATTGTTTTACATTATAGTAACATTTAACAAAAAATTATATCAATTAAATGGCACTATACCTAATTATGCATTAACTGACCAACGAAATATATTGCTTAAACGTAAGAACCTCAAGTGTTACACATCTAAATAAAAGCTAACATATAACTATCTAGAACTATTAGAATATATATATGTATCATAACCGCCCAAGACTTTAACACAGAGCTTAAACACGATAATTAACAGTTTAAACAATTAACAAAGTTTCATTAAACTTAACAACAGGTTAAAGTAACTAATCATGGTACATATTCAAGAACGATAACCCAATTCACACTTTTTATTCTTCAAAACATAAATTCTTAGGGCATATCTGGTATTTTCTTACATAAAAGGTAAAAGTATAACATTTAACAAATTAAAACATCCGTAGATTTTTAACACTGCAATTATCACATATATAGCACAGAAGATTCAATATGCTGATAGCGTAGTGTAAAGATTTCACATCAATAAAGCTTAATCATAACATATGCAGCTGAATACGTATAAAAATTACTTAAAGCACCTAGATGGACACTAAACCATAACATATCCACTACGCTCGAAACTACTGCTAACAAATAACAAAGTTCCATACTTATAACAAAACAGTAAGATTATAACAAACAAGCTAAGCAACGAACAAGGGTAACGAAGCTTGACTTGTAGGTATAATATCAATTTAACAAATCAGAATCGCCGCTGTGTTTGTTTATTTATTTGTTTATTTTATTTATTTTTAATTCATTTCTTTAAAACTTTTATTTATTTGTAATTTCATTTCTTTTATAAACTTTTTGATTTATTATAAAAAAAAAAACCTTTCTTTTTTAATTTCACTTTCTCTTTGTAAAACTTTTTTTTTTTTAAACTTTTATTTATTTTATTATAGGTCTTTACAACTAATTAGTTTTTAAAAAAAAATTTAATGCTAATTTTTTTTTGTTTTAAAACTTTTTGTTTTACTAAAAAATTTTTTTTTTTTCTATGTTTATAACGATAAAAACTACACAAGTTTTACATACACTAAAGCAGTATTAAATCAGTTAAGCAAACCACCCACCCCACCCATCCCCAATCCAATCCATATACTATTGATCTATTTAGAGATATACAAGCTACATAACAAAGTTTTACCCACGGTTAAATGTTTAGACTATGAATATAATCATAACTTTAAACACACATCATGCGACTGACGAATAAAACAGTCCATCTACATAGCATTCATTAACCATAAAGTCACATTCAATACAAAGTAAAGCAAGTTAACATCATTTTTTTTATGAACAAATACTTTTCGTTTTAAATAAGACCCATTATCATTAAATGCAATAAATAAGCATACGCTTTTATTATTAAACATAATTAATGCAATCTAATCATGGGACAGTAGGGATGTTCTGAATAAATATTGAGCCAGGTTATTATATATATCTCTCTCAGAGATTCAACCACTCCTTTTGAAAGGGATGTAAATATATAATAACCAACCTGCAACACTCTAACCATTTTCTTGCATATTTTGGTTCAACAGCAATCATTCTCTCCTTCCAGAGAGAAGTAAACGTATCTCCAATTGACTGATATGATTATAAATGCATCCTGGTTATATCGCTATATATTGTACGGTATAACCTCATAGTTTCAGCTGTAAAATCATTAGAAATTACTCACCATGAGCCTATATGTTATAAGTCCTCGAAGTATGTGTACAAACCGTTAATGATAGCGATGTTAATTCATTTATTATTCTTAAATCAAAGCTGTCTTAAATATTTTCACGATGTTCGAACTGTCGAAACCTATACACGTACTGCCTAGAAATGGTCGCACAATATTCGATTGGTCTCACAATCAGTTGCGATACATCATAAGGATTTTAAATCATTGTCACACGACGGATAGAGAAAGCAGCATCTATTCTATTAGAATCCTTCTCTCAACTGGGGTCTCCCCAGTATCAGATATTTTTCAGTACGCCTCGATGCATCGGATAACACACATTCATTCGTTACCCAAGCTGTGACGATGTCGTAATAATCTGTGATGTGAATTCTACAGCAAAAATGAAATAAGGAGTCTATTATATTTAAACCTTCATGGCTAGAGAATACAAGCAATATTAATCGGTCTACCATCGGATTACGATAATAGAATATAGAATGATACAATCAGTTGTGATATAACCAAAGACCATTAGTTAAAGAGATATCAAACAACAAGCGTAGAGATTGGGTGAGATGTCATCTTACCATCACAGAGAAAAATGTCTTTACTGAATGGAATCGTGTGCCAGTAAGCAGCCCTCAAATGGTAATGAGATTCTTTCTTTAATCCAATTCAGGAAGAAAGTAACAAGGATTATAGCGACTAAACGAACGAACCCATATCGCCGTTTTAAAAGTCTCCCTACGACATCGCATGTTCAAGCTTTGTTATAACCATAAAATACGCTATCAGATATTTTGTAATTTTCATACTATATCCCTTACGAACAAATTCCTTTCACGTTCATGTCATTTGTATTTCATGTATCCTTAGGGTTCTTAGTACAGATCGAGAAATCTGGTTCAATGCTCCCTCCCCATTTGTGTTTCGAAGCACTTATAACACATACCTGTTGATTCTTGGGTTATGGCCCGTTTCTCGAAGACATTTACTCGCAATTTCTCTATTGATTCTTGTTTTCAACATGGAAAATAAACAATTTATATAAATAACATTTTAATTATTTATATATATATCTTTATTTTTTATTATTCTTTACGTATAACATTAGTCATACTTTCTTTTCGGTTAAACAACCTAACAAAAATTCCTATGGATATATATTAACCTATCTATCATACTGATCAACGAGTAAATGCTAATCTATTATTGCAATTGTTGTCAAATTATCTCTATTTTAATTTGTATGGCTCGATAGCGCTGTTGCCAATACTTACAATCTCAAGGTTTCGATCGCAACCTCATGGATACATACCAATGTTAATTTTAAATTTATAATATAGTAAATATATTATATTATATCATAACCTAATTTACAAATTGAACTACGAACTGTTCCGCTAAACATAACGAAAGTTTTTAACGTAAGTAAACACGCAAAATGTATATTTTGTTTATTGTGTAATTTTATGTTATTTAAATGTGTTTTCAAACTTTTATACTGTTCAATTTTTGGTTATTAAATATATATTAATGAATATAATAATAATTATATAAGTAATTATAATATAGTATATATATATATCATATATAATATATATATATATATATTAATTATAATATATATATTATATATATATATATAATATATATTAATTATAATATTAGTATTTAAATTATATATATAAACTATATATATTATATATTATTCAATATATTTAATATTCCTTTTATTTAGTTATTTATTTCATTTTTGTTAATTATACGATTTTACGAAAATATTATTTACCGTCCTTCACTTTTATACCTCGGAGAAATTTTGAACTGAGCAGAAACTAGAAAGTCATAAGTAAATCAGTAATATCAAACCCACTCCATCCCACCATCCTTGTCTCTCACTCCTCCCTCTACATACTTTATGATCTAATGATCTATTGTTTGAAGTCACATATATCGAACTATCATTTGGAATAAACACAACATAAAAAATAATTCACGTACAGCCAGTCTTATATCAATAACGCTGCCCTCGTCACTCCTTCCTCGATTTGTAATCAATTGAATATATTAGTTCAAGGTCACATTTCGAGTATCGATTTTGGATAAACATAGCACAAAAATTCAGTTCTTTGATACATCATAACCACGAATATATGCTAATACCGTAATCAACTTGGTTTCACAATTTAATAAAGCTAATAACACTAGCCATTAATGATACTAAGAAACTATAACGTTACGACGCACAAACCAACACACCTTACGCCCTCGTATTACAAATAATATACTAACAATTTAAAAAAGTACCAAACTTTAACAAAAAGTTAAAGTACTACACAGCGTTAGAAAAACATAAATAAAATAAAATAGTATTTAGCAAAACATATAATGTTTTAATAAAATTTGTCTTTAATATTACCTTTGAAACAAGAATCAAAGGATTCTAATGTATTTCGAAAACGGTGATCCAAATCCAAGATATCACAGGTAATGTGTGTAATGCTTCGAAAAAATGGGGAAGTAGAGATAGCAAAGAACTCAAATGTCCTCGATTCTATAATCTAATAACCCTAATGAACTATGAGAATGAAATACAATACACAAACGTAAAAGAATTGTTCAAAGTGCCTAGCATTATTGGAAATATATACAAAATTATCATGTGATAGTCTGAATTTCGATATGTTTTAATTAAACTAAAGACTGTACATTGGCATGTCGTACAAGACTTTTTGAGTGAACCCAATATGGTTCGATCGTCCGTCATATACGTTTTTACTTTCTTCTGATTGTTGAAAGTAAAAAGAAATTCTCATTACCTTTGATAGGCTGGCTTACGCACACGTATTTTCCAATCTCAGTAAGACATATTTTCGCTGTGACTGGCACGATGAACATCTCTCGCATCTCTACGCTTGTTTGTTGAATATCTTTATGCGGGCGTAGGTCTATTCTACGTTAATACCCAATGATTGAGTGTCATTATATTATTTATTCGTAAACGAATGCGAGACCGATAGATTGCTTTGCATTCCTGCCCAGAAGGTTCAAATAATTGACCTCTTATTCATTTTCTGCTGAAGAAGTTCAATCAAGTATTATCGATATCATCACAGCTTGGGAACGGTAAGCATATGAAGCATATATATAGTACTAATTATAGTATAGTATATATATAGATTGTGTTATCCGATTGCATCAGGAGGAGTTTAGTGAAATATCTGACTAAGGAGACAGTGAGAGAGTTATACTAATAGAATAGATGCTGGCTATTTCTCGTGTATGTGACAATATATTAAAAAAGCCTTGATGTACGCAACTATTGTAAACCCATCGATTGTGTGACCTTCATGCGGACGTGTATAGGTTTCTCTGTCAGTTCAAACATCTGAAAAAATTACAGCTTTAAATTAAAATAAAAATGAACTTAACATCGCATCTAAGCGATGTTTGACATCGCGAGGACTTTATAATAACAATAGCTCATGTAATGTAATCTAATGATATTACACTGAAACATGTCGATTTACCGATATAATGCGATAACTATGAATACAGGAGATGCACTAATTAAACTATCAGCTAATGTGATCGTTTACTATCGTCTCTCGGAGCGAGGAGAATGAATGCTGTTGAATCAAAAGTAATCAGAAAACATGGTTTAAGTGCTTGCATAGGTAGTGATATTTATATTAATACATCCCTTCAAGGGTATTGATTGAATCTTGGAGTAGATATCATTAGAATGTTCATTTATACAGAAATCCTCCTGTCCCTGAATTATTCAGATTGAATAATATGTTTAAAATCAAAGCGTATGATTTTTAGTACTTTATATATAATTCTCTCTTATTCATTGATAAAATTATATGTTATAAAAAATGAAAACTTGTTGTACTTAACTTGTATGATCGTTTTATTGGTTTAAAAGATGCTAGTGATTGGCTGTTTATTCGTGCGGCTTGTTGTGTGTTAAGTATGTTATGATCTTCATAGTTTAACTCTACCGTGGATAAAACTTTGTTATGTTAGCGGTTATCCTAATAGATCAATAGATCTATAGATCATGGATGGTTGGGGATGGTGGGGTGGGTAGTTTGAATTATACTGAGTTGCGCCATTGAACGTGTATGTAAATAAATGAAATTTTTTAAATAATATTGCTTAAAAAAAAATAAACATTTTATAGTCTCACTAAATAAAAGTATTTTAATGTGTTTGAAATTATAAATAAATAAGAGTTTTTTTTAAAAACAAAACAGTTTTAAGAAATGAACATTAAAAATAAATAAAAAAGTTTTTTAAAAACAAAAAGGTTATAAAGAAATGAGAAACTCCGTGAATATAACATTATTTTTTAAACAAACTAAAGTTTTCAAAGAAATGAAATTTAAAAAGAAAAAAAAAGTTAAATATAAATAACAAAAGGTGAAATAAAGAAAATGAAATTAAAATAAATATAATAAATTAAAATAAATAAACAAACACAGCGCTCTGATTGACTGATTTGTTAAAATGAATCTTTACCACATCAGCTTCGTAACCTGTTCAATCTGTATGCATTGTTAGTGTATTTTACTGTTGTTTAAGTATGGAACTTTTGTTATTTTAGAGTTTTATTCGAGCAGTAGGTATGTTATAGAGTTTGTCATTGTTGCGGATATATTCGTTAGTCCAGGCTGATGCGATATGATTAGCTATTGATTGGGAAACCCTTGATTACGCGCTGCATATTTCGTTGGCAAGTATGGATAATTAGGTTAGCGTTATGGTAAAAAATGTTTATTAAAATGTTATAATGTTAATGTAAAAAATTAACGAAGTGATAGGGTTAGAGGATATGTTTTGAAATAAGTTAGTGAATTAGAAGTACGTTTCTTTGTATGCAATGTTAGTTACTTAGTCGTGGGTGAGGTAACGTAATGTTCAACTGTTTGATTCGTTATATGTTTAAGATGTGTTAGGTTGTACAAAAATATATGTTAAGCTTTATTGATCTTGAAAACTTGTTATGCTAGCCATATATTGTTGCTGTCAGTATATAATTGATAGGTAGGTTATTGATAAAATTTCTTGTTAAAATCATTACTATGTAATGTTAAAAATAACCTTAGGTATGATATTGTAGAGATATGGTGTTGAAAATAAGTGACTGAATAGGGTTACAGTTGTATGCAACTCGTTAGATTACTTTCTTTGTTAAGATATCGGTACTTTGTTAATTGACTGTTTATTCGTGTTTAACGTATGTTAGGTTTGATGTTATATATTATATTCCTACATCAGGTTATTTATGTTAGCTTTAATATGATGTGAAAACTTTGTTTATGTCAACCTATTATATTCGAGAGGTCTGCCATAAAACAATAACATACTTTTTATGCTATGTTATCCACATAATGATACTCGAAAATATGGACTTAAATCAAATAAGATCAATAAGACAATAGATCAATACCTAATTCAACTGTATATCAGGGTTGGGACGAGAGGGGAGGGATGGGTGGCTTGTTTTACTGATTCACTCTGATTTACTGTTTTAAGTTATGTAAAAAATGTAAATTGATTTGAGTCGGCAAACATAAAACAGAATTAAACTATAGTGGAAACTAAAAAAGTTGTTAAAGTTTAAGATCCCAAATACCAAAGTGTATTTTTTACAGAAGGCAAAAGTGTTTTTAAAGAAAATTTAAAAAATTTAAAATAATATAAAGAGTTTTTTTAAAACAAAAAGTTTTTAAAGAAATGAAATTAAACAATAAATAAAACAGTTTTTAAAAAAAAAGTTTTAAAGAAATGAAATTAAAAATAATAAAATATAATAAATAAATAAACAAACACAGAGCGATACTGATTGTTAAACATGAATATTTACCGCATTCAGCATCAATACTCTTGCTTCCTTTCTGTGAATGCATTGTTTAGTTAACTTTCTGTTGTTAAGTATGGAACTTTGTTATGTTAGCAGTTTATCCGTAAGTTGTGTTAGTTTGTCATTGTACATTATACTTTTTTTTCAGGTTTTGAGTATGTTATATTTTTAATGATGTGAAAAACTTTGCTACGTTAGCATATATTCTCTGATCGTTATGAATAATTTAGGTTAGGTTATGATAAAAATTTTGTTTTTAAATTAATTACATTAAATGTAAAAATATCCATGATATGTTGGAAAAGTGGAGTAAGCTTACGTTCTTTGCGCGCTCAATGCTTAGTTTTACTTTTACTGCTTGTTAAGTTATTGGGAACTTTAGTAATGTTAGCATTTTTATTTCGTGCTTAGAGCGCGTATAGTTTGTCGTTGTACATGTATATCTTAGTTCAGATTATGATAATGTTAGCATATTGATGTGAAAACTTTGTCGCATTAGCATATATTGTTGGGTTTTCGTTTATTTGGAAAATTTTAAATTAAGGGTAGTCTAGTTATGATAATTTTGTTACATTGTTAACTATGTTAATGTAAATTACAACGATAGTATAAGATATGTTTGAGATAAGTGGATGTGAATACGGTTACGTTTTTGGTATGCCTATGTTATGTTACTATTACTGTTTGATGTGCTGGAACTTTGTTAATGCTTAACAGTTTATTCATGCATAAGTTAATGTATAGGTCTTTGTCGCTTGTACATTATAACGGTTAGTTAAGCGTTATGCTAATGTTTGCATTTATTATGATGTGGAAACTTATAATCATAACGAGACGGATATATTCAATTGCATCAGATATTGATAATTAGACAATGGTTATACCAAAAATTTTGTTACATATTACGTATCATTGTTATAAACTGTTAAAAAAATTCCCCCTTGGATATGTTAGAAAAGTTATATAGAGTATGAGATTATGTTTGCCTCCTCAATGTTTTCAGTTACTTTACTGCTTGTTTAAGCTAATGGAAACTTGTCTTATTAAAATGTTAGCAGTTTTATTCGTGCTTAAAAGCGTTGTAATACGGTGTCGTCGTACATTCATATATATCTTAGTTGAGATATGGAACATGTTTCATCTATTGATGGTTGAAAACTTATGTAGCATTAGCATATATTCGTTGGTCTGGATGTTAAAAGAACCTTATTTATATTAGTTATGGATTTATCTAAGAATGACACTACGAAATCTGACTTGATATCCATAGATCAAGATCAATAACTCAACAGAATTCGATTATTGAAGGGGGAGGAGGAGGTAGCTTGATTTACTGATTACTGCTTTCTGAGGTATGTAAAAATATATATATTTTCAATATATACATAAAAAGAATAAATTTTTTTTTTTATTTATTTATTTTTTTTATTTATTTATTTATTTATTTATTTATTTATTTATTTATTTATTTAATTATTACTTTATTTAGTATTTGTTTCATCTACTCTTTAAGTTTATTTTAAGTTTATTTAATTATTCATTTATTTTTTATTATCTAATTAATTTAACATTAATAAATTCAAAACTTAAAATCCCTCATATTCGAGTTTGTGTGGTAGTGCTGTGTCGTCCTTTAAATACAAGTGTGAGGTGTGTGTGATTAGCCAATATGGGACTAGAACAATTACATATATATTAATTCCACACTGCACCGGGCTGCCAGCACCGTAGCCCAACACCTGCTTGCAGATTCGTCAACTCTTTCTTCTTTTTCTACTCATTCCCCCTCTCACTCTTTCTTTCTCACCGTCTCTCTATATCTAACTGCTCCCCCCCTCCTCCTCTCCAATTCTGACCATAACTAATAACTTTATACATACCTGGTCCACCACTGCGGGGGTTCTGCTGACACTTTTTACGCCTTTTGTTGAAACCATCAGTATTAAGATCAGGGTGGTTCAAATACATGTTCAATACAATATTCTAAAGACACCAAATATTGTACCATTACACAAATATTTTTAATAACTCCGGCACCGCATCGGAGCCAGCACCGGTAGTGCAGCTGGTCAACTCCTATCTCTCACTGATGTAGTCTTCTTCTCCCTCTTTCTTCTTCTTCTTCTTCGATCTCTGTTTTGCACTCTTGCTTTTTTTTTTTTTTTCAATTGGACCCCCTCTGTGGTAGGTATAGTAGTTCCTAGACTACCCTAAACGGACTTTATTGGTAAATCTCGGACATATTCGAAGATCTACGGTAAGTATGATATTGTAATATATAGTGACAAATAAAATAATTGGTTATTAATTATAATATTACTAAGATATTAATATTATATCCGCATCTCGCTCGGCTCTCTACACCTCTAATAAAGTGTGATACGATTCTCATATAAACTACCTCAGATCTGATTACCAACCTCTTGTATTTTTACATAGAAAATTCAACCTGCCTGTATATTCTCGTCTCTATCTCAAATTCTAAGGCCTAAGTATCTAATCACGTACCATGATAGCTGATTTGTTTATATTTAGAGGAATTAGTATTTGGGAAATAGTAATGTGTGAGGATACAACTCTACGCTGTTTCGGATACCAAAACATAGCGTGGAACATTAGTCCTC
>JABUQX010117081.1:0-25000 GCA_015478945.1 Trachelipus rathkii
AGGAAAAAAGTTCGTCAAAGAGATTGACCTTTTCAGTTGGAGTATTAGTAACAGAACCATCAGGGTGAATAAGAGGAGGAATGGCAGATTTTCAGAAATTATTAGGGATGTTTTTGGCTAGAGGACAGAAAGGTTTGTCAGTAGGAGAAACGCGAAAGTTAGCATGTTTTCGTTTTGTGAAAGTCCGCTTTGCTCATTGAATAGTATCCCTGCAACGATTCCAAACTGAATGAAAATTGGCCAGAGTGATAGGAGAACTGGAATTTTCCACTCCCAATAATACGGTCTCTAGCCTAAATGGCACGATAACAAGCACAGAGATAAAGCAGTCACTCCAGTTATAGTTGGCGTAAAAGCGACGCAAAGCCTCCCCCCCCTATCTGCCCGATTAAGGTTTCAGAAAATACGCTTAGGGCTGGATGGAGCTGTTGGAGAGAAAGTATTAAAATTTAGAGATATTAGGTTGTGGTCAGATTTATCGATAGAAGCGAAGGTGGCGTATTTATAGATATGAGGACTAATGGTGAAACCTATGTTTTACCACTAGCCCTCCTGTCTATAAATACGCCACCTTTGCTTTTATCAGTAAATCTTACCTCAACCTAATACCTCTTAATTTTAATACTTTCTTTCCAACAGCCCCAATAAAGTGTGCTCAAGAATTGGTTGGAACTATCCGGAATGTGTGTAGGTTCCCTTATTAGCAGCTCCAGATCGTTGAGAATGCTGAATAATTCCTCCTCCTCCTCCTGGATAGTTATAAGAAGACCCAACCATTTAGTGTTGTTTACATTGAATCCCCTAGGTACCCCAGTATTAGGATGAGAAGATATAAATAGCCCCTTGAGAAGTAGTAAGAAAATAAAAAATAGCTTGTAGCTCGGTAACTCGGTGAAAGAGCAATCGCCCAACAGAGCGAGAGAGTTAGGTCCATGACTGGTCGGGTGGGAGAATGTAAGAGAGCTATTCTCTCTTTGGGCTTAGCTATCGTCCTATTACAACACCTAGTTTCAGTTTACTCTTTTTTTTATTCTCAAATAATTTGTTTACAAATTCATTTTCTTTGGATCGGTTGGAGAGTAATCCAATATCACGTAATTTTCCTGCGCTTATTACACACGGAAAATTTAGTTCCATTCTGAAGAGACAAAGTAAATATTTGAAAGGCACGAGAGAAAGTTAAAAACATAATAACCTTTTTTATATTATGCACAATTTATACTTTGAATGAAGATGCGCAGAATTGACTGAAATGAGGTAGAGCATTTTGGGACTTGTGAAACTGGGTATTAGACATGGCATTTTCCTAGAGCCACCAAAGTTTTTAAATGTTCTGAAAAGAACATGGTTCCTCGCAGCATTAGCAACGATATCTTAAAAAGACACGCCCCGAAAGTGCCCAGTTTCGTTTCGCCACAAGGCCAAGAGAGTTCGAGTACGTCACGCTGAGTCATGATGTCCGACTGTAACGTATATAGTTTTGCTGTACCAGGCAGAATCGAAGTGTGTTTCAAAATATGGAATTAGACACGCTTTCTAGTGTCTTTCTTTCGGGACCTCCTTTTTCTTCTGGGATGTCAATCTGTTTTTGTCGATGTCTCTCAATTTTTCCTTGAACCACTTGCTTTCATACTTCAGCAAAATCTTCACAATCTCGCTTGAATTTTCTTTGGGATCAAAAATTTTAGTTGGGCCGCTTCTTATAGTGTTTTTCAGAAAGATTCAATGGCTTTCTATAAATTTGAATACGGTCTCGAGACGACAAAAGGTAGTGAATTAATTTTTCCTTTACTCCATATTCTTTACTTTTGTTTCCAAACAACAATTACAGCATAATTTTGAGCAATAACTCCAGCTAGTAGAACCGTTTTAAATTCAGAGTAGCTTAAGGACATACCACTTAACTCTGAAAAACATAGTCTTTGCCCTGAGAACCTTTGCCCTTCCTGAGCAGGAAGATTATTAATAGTTTTTTGATTATTATATCTGCTGTTTTCCTCAGAGATATGATTTTTGATATATTCCAACTTTTCGCGCTTTTGCTTAAATACCATCCGAGGTAGCAGATGTTGAATCGAACATTGCCAATATCGTTTAAAATTTTATGATTAATTTTAATTAAGAGAAATTCTTTACAATTTTAAATTTTATTGGCTAAGTCAATCTAACCTCCGCACCTTTGTAATATAACCGGTAAAGTACTTTGATACAAATATAAGGTATGTTTAGTGTTAAAAATAATTTCCGGGGGGCGAGACATGAGCGAACAAGTAATATGGCTTTTTGTTCTTCGCCTCCGTATGATTTTACTGTTTTACTTGTATATTTTTTGAACACTTTACTCAACACATTTTAATCCTCTTTAAGTTTACTATAGTAATATCATTTTTTGTCATTTTAAATATCCTACTTGAATACCTATTAGTATTTACAAATAACTATTTTATTATGTCATATCGCAAATATAAAATTAGTTATATAATTCATTATAGTAGTCATAATAATATATAGTAAATATTAATATATAGTTTAATAATATTATATAATACTATATATATATATTAATATTAAGTATATTATAAATATATATATTAATATATATTATGATATATAAATATATAATATGATATATAATATGTATATTAATATTAATATATATATATCATTTAAACTAGTACAGTTTTACCAGTAATGAAGATAAGTGTGTTAATCTATTTGATAATGATAGCATGGATACGTATATGGCGAGAACTATTAGGCTAACTGAGGAATAAGGGTAAATATTAGGTTATTAAGATATAGTTCATAAAAATATATACCGATAAGTAACTCAAAAATCATTCTAAAAATTCTAAATGGTAAATTGTATGTATATGTTTCTCTAGAAGTTTAAATTATAGATCGTTTACTTCAGTTGTCAATATACATCTTTTTGGAAATAAGCATTTATTACCTCATTAATATAACGAGTGTTGACGTTAATGTCGGGACCCTTATTAGGCGGATAAGAAGTAATGAAATATGTTGCCCCATATAGTCATACGGTTACGGGTTCATTAGTGATGGGGTAGGAACAGAAAGAGAGAGAAATTAGGAATGCATTAATCTAAGTTGAAAGCAAGCTTGCCACCTGGATGAGACTATATTAGCCAGATAGGAGCGGATAGTTTATAAGTTTATCGTATATATTGTTAGATGAGGTTTATTCATAGCTATGGGAATAAGTTTATCTCCTAATGTATCATGTTCATATTAAGGAGGTAATACATTGTTAAGTAATATTATGGATTCGTTTAAAACAAATCATTAAAAAAGGAAATAAACATCAAAAAAAAATTTCGGAAATCATTAGGAGGATTTTATCGTAGCCACGAAGTTTAGTCTTTAAGCATTATATAATTTATATTAGTACGATTTCAAGGTGGTCTAAAAATAAAAAATATTATAAGATAAAACTTATCTTTCGCCCTTTCTTCAATTAGTAAAGGGTATTTATTATGCATAAAAAGATGGCAAAAAGCTTTATTTTGTAGCTATTAGTTCATGAAGACAGAATTTGATGCTTTTTTTTATTTAAAAATCACTAGGATATAGAATTAGACATCCAGAAAGATTGTTCTGGGTATCGATCCTTTTTGAACAATTATATTTATCGTTTGTGCTAAGAAAATAATATTTTTTGATTTACAAAGACAATAAAAATGTCTTCGTCTAATATTATATTGATTGTTAATTTATATGATATGATATATATTAATATATAATATATATATTAATATTATAATAGTTAACGTATTAATGATATTTTAAATATATATATATATTAGTATATATGTTAATATATATATATTAATATATATTTAAATTATATATGTTAATAAGAATATATATATATCTAGTTAATTAATATATAATTTATTATATATATATAATAAATATAATGAATATATATATATTTGTTATGTATATATTAATATATATATTATCTATATATATAATAGTATATATATAATTATATTATATATATGTATGTATTTATATATATAATATATTAATATATATAATATATATATTTATATATATATATATATATATATTAATTATATATAATAATATATTCATAATTATTATTATATAATAGTAAAAATATAAACAAAATAATATATTTATCTTATTATTATTATTATTAATAAATTATAAGTATTTATTTTTAATAGGACGTAATACACTAAATAATATATTATATAATATAATATAATAATATAAATAAATTTATATAAATATTAGATATAGAAAATGCTTATATGACAGAAAGTCCTTTTTATTTTTAGTAGCTCATAAATTATTAATACTCAGTAGGATAATGCGGATGCGGTATAGTTTAAATATAATATATTAATAATATATATATAGATAACTTGTTTTTCCAGTATATTACAAAAAGTATTTTATTACTATATATACTGCATATATAATTCGTATAAGAATTTTTTAAAATGTAATTTATACATATAATATTAAATATATAAATAAAAAAATATAACTTTCCAGTTAAAAAATAAAATATAATATATAAAATATAAATTTACTAAGATCTATTAAGTACGGAAAAATATATAATAATACATTATTATATAATATAATAACTATATATGTTTAAATTATGATATAAATAAATATATAATTAATATTAGCTTACTAGTTATGTAGAAATTTAAATCCATTGATTATAATATATATTAATAATATTATATAATTTTAGATATGTATATATTAACAAGCATTTGGCTTCGATTGACCTTAAACGGCAGCAGACTTGTCCTGTAAGAAGCAACTGATGACATACTGACACGCGCTCACAGAGGTGCATTATAGCTCGCTCGCACGAAGATAACCTAAATTATCACGAAAAAATACTCAATGATATGAACAAAATTATGGGTAAAGTGAAAAAACTACCGTTAAACTATTATTTCGTGCTGAATATTATTATATTATTTTATATAAATATTTAGGATTAATAGAATAAACCACTAACAAAATAATGATAATAAAATATAATATTTTTAACTATAAAAAACTTTATCTAATTAAAGATAATATATAGGTAATCAAAATTGTATTGAGGTCCCAGAGATCACTGAGTAATGGTACGTAAAGGTATAGGATAGTATTATTCAAAAAAATATTGATATGTCACTTACAACTCATTCAACAAATCGATACGCAATTTGAACGTTTTTTTGCATGTTTAAAATTAATATGATTAGATAGATATATGAGTTTTAGTCTCAAATACCTATTAATTATATAATTGTTATTTATTCATATAATAAGGGTATTAAGTGTGAACTGTGAGGAATACCTATACACTCTAAATTGGACCTCACATATAATAATCATCTTTCACTAACTACTCTCACGTACCTATTAATAGGAAAGAATGAATTTTAACATGATTTAATAATGAATATCTATTTTGTCAATTAAAGTTTATAGATCAAAATATCTATAAATTGGGAAAAGTTGGTGCTACGAGTAGTATACTTACAATTTTATTCTGCCTTTCTGCCACTTATTCTACTGAGAGTCTGAATTCTCTTTTCAAGTTCATATATTTAATTATTATAGCTACTATTTTATTTTTTTAATTACTCTCTCTCTTTTGGAACATTAAATGGCTTAAAGGAAAGCAATATTCATTGCAAATTATTTATCATTAAAGCGTAATGAGTCTATGCGTGGGTAAGTAACATTTATTCCAACATTCCAATTAATTAACATGTACTAACTATATATATATACAAAATAATATAAATATAATTATATATACAACTTAATTGCATATATAATAGTAATTTTATTCTTTTAAAATGCTATATCGTAGTTTAAATAAAACCAACAGCAAGTTATATATTCAAATCATTAAATTAACGTCTTTTTGAATAAATGCGTGTGTTTTCTTCATCACTACTATAGTGAACTTTAGTAGATAATCTTACTACATTGATAATCTGTATTATTTAGATGGAGATTTACTTATATATGTTAAGAAGATGTTGGTTCTGTATATTTCATTATTTTTCCTTATTAATGGATGGCTATCTTAAATAGACACTGTTCGATTATAAATGAAGATGACTCGATTGCATAGTTTTACTCAAGCGTGGGGTTATACATTTTGCTTAACTTTCAACCAAACTGAATTAGGATCAAATCATTTAGAAAGATGCAATTAATTGATTTCGTTTATAGAATAGTCTTATTAAAGCATTAGAATTTTGCACTGCAAAATCTTTTGATAACTATACGTCCTGCCCTGTATTTTTCGTTAGAATAAGACCTCACCTACAGAGGACTGTCACGAAAAATTTCTTCACTCACGTGGAGAGATTCGACCTGTTCATAACTCTGTAGAGACTAAGGAGATGGTAGGATATCTGCAAGAAGAATAGCTATTTTTGCTTCCGCGATTATGTTAATGAGTGGCGAATTAAAAGGCTGCTCGGATTGAAGAGAGTGTTTTAGGCCAGACTGCAACCAAAAGTAACGATTTAACTTGGATATATCATGAGATTATAGTTTAACAAAAAATATAATTGAATAAAAAACAAAGAGGAAAATAAATAAAAAAAAAAGAAAATTATAGGCAAAAAAAAGTTATGCAAGGTCCTTCAATAAAAATATCATACTCCAACGCATCACCAAAAGCGTGTTGTGTATTATCACTATTGTCTTTTAAATTTGTAAGATTTGCACTCCTTGATTTTGAGCAGTCATCAATATTAATTTTCGTTATCAGAAAATTCACTTTGATGGTATCTTGTAGATTTTTACCAAATGTAAGTAAAAAGAGGTAAGTTTGTTAACTTCTTTTTATGGAAAGTCGTTTGTGAAAGATTCTGTAATCTTGTAGAAGACATTAGTCAATATTGAATAACTCCCAATATAGATTTAAAAAAATATATATATATCAGATTCACATATAATTTAGAACATTTGGGTAACGTTACAAATCGACTTAATCGTATGCTCATTTCACATACACTGTATACCTAATAAATAGTGATCATATGTTCATTTCACTCAGATACGTTGTATACCTAATAAATACTCTTGCCGTTATTATAATAAATTGTTTTATTGAGGTCGCATTTAATTGTTTGTTACGGAAATTATAAATTGTTGAAACTAATAAATAACGCGTTTATCAGAGTTCTATTCTAAAGCTATTCTCATTTATATTATGGAGAATATAATTCTTATATCACCCGCAAATCTCGACCATAAAACATCCCGCGCCCCATGCCGCAGGGCCAAAGCGCGGATGCGGAATGCGGATCTTTAATCAATGTGCGGATGCTCCCGGGATGCGGATGCGGATGTTTACCTGCATCACTAAGATATATATATATATAGTATACGTATAAGGTATAAATATATATATATATATAGTTCTCGGATATAGAGTCTCTATTCGGTGAACATAACGGGGTAATTGTATACTATATAAATTGATATCATCCAGCTGAAATAATATGGCTTCTTCTTCTAAGGGTCTTGACATTTTGGAACTGGAACTCATTATATATATATAGCTACAAAGCTGATTTTTATGAGTTATTTATTTTGGTAGTGTCCGCTCAGGGGGTGTATCTGCTCTCCGCTCATATTACCGCGGCCTAACTAATCATTAAATGGAGAGTTAATATGGAAAACTTCCTACCCTTACTTAGTGTTTAATCTACCCGTAATTATACGGTCTCGTAAGAGCCTCATCTACTCTTATATACCTAATATTGGTCCATATATATTATATATAGTGTATAATTATACCTATATATTATACTAATAAATTAATATATATAATTATGAGGTTGTGCCCTTGAACCTATAAGTAATAAAATTTCCACCTTCCTCCAAAAGTAAACATGCCTTCCCGCCCATCTCTGCTAGTACTCGGTGTTTAAACCAGAACGAGTTACGAGTCTTATATGCCAACATCCTACCATCTCTCAAGCGTCCACAAATCCAACACCAAAATAATGCAAAGGGTGTGCCATTCTCATATTGCTCTTCTCATTATTGTAATTTTATCTTTTTTAATGTATATTTATTACAATATTCACACACTGTGATCTATAATATATAGTTAGATCTCATAAGGTGAATTTTTTTCACAAATAGATTATTTAGTCTGGTTCGCATCCTGTAATTCTATTGTAGGTTGTTTTGTTGGAGTATAAAATGTAGTTTCCATCCTAATACGGTTGTCTGTCTTATTTTGATTCTAGTAAAAAGGCTAGTAAAGGACAGTTGTTGCACGTCAACTTGGGGAACCTGGGATCCCCACTACAATTAATTATGCCCAACCCAAGATGAATCGTGCATAGCCTCAGAATTTCTGGCGCATGTATTGCCATGTTTAAGCACTCACACAACCCAAAAATCTAAAGGGACGCAAGGAGGACAGCTGATGATAAACATATATAAAAAAATTTTATCATACAGGTTATAATTTAAATTACATGAATATACAAATGTATATATATTCATTTTTATTTCACTCCATCTAGTAAGTCAATTAAATTGTAGTTTTTGAAGATATTTGGATTGTGGCTCTTACTATAGCAAGGTTATTTTAGGATATCTAATATATATATCTATATATAATATTATATATATATATAGTTATATTATATTATATATAATATATATATATATATATATATATATTATTATATATATATATATATATATAATATATATATATAATATATATTATATAATAATATATATATATATATATATATTTAATATATAATTATTTAATATATATATTATATATATATATAATATAATAATATATATAATATAATATATATATATATATATATATATATTATTATATTATTAATATATTAATATATAATAATATTATAATATATAATATATATATATATATTAATATATTATTATATATATATATAATAATAGCAATAATATAATTAATAATTACTTAATAATATATAGTATATATACAGTCACTTTATACTTGCATATAACAAATGAGGAAAAGCAGGGCGCCAAATATCGTTCAACTTTGCGTCAGTGATACTTAGAACTGAAGGTTGAAACTGACTTCACGTCACTAAGACCCTGCAGCTTCCTAAACTTGATTCTTCGTTTAAAATTAAATTAAGGTTTCTTATTCTCGGCTTTTTTGCGGTAGGGATGCAGATCCTAAATGGATGAGTCTATTTATTACTATGTGTGATAAATAAGTCTCTACGAAGATCATATCTCATACTATCTAATATTCTATCTATCCTCTCATTTACTAACTATCACTACTCTATATATAATATCTATATATACCTATATATATCTTATATATATATATATATATATACTCATATCATTATATTATATATATTATATATATTATCATATTATATCTGTATATCTATATATAATATATCTATATCTATATACCTATATATATACTATATATACTATATATAATATATACTCTATATATATCTATCTCTTACTCCTATACTATATATATATCATATATATTCATTACTATATATATTATCTATATATATATATATCTATATCTATTCATATATATATAATCTATCTCTATATTCTATCTCTCTATAGTATATTACTGCAAAAAAAAAATTAATACTACTATCTATATATAATATCTCTATAATATATATATATACATTTATCTATATATATAGTCTCTTCATATCAAAATTTTATAACATAATTAATAAATTTATCCACTAAAATAATTATTCACTATTTATCTTCTTGATCTTTCCCTTTACATATTAATATATACCCCTTACTTTCTTACTGCATTTCTGAATCTTAACATGAGTCGAGAACTCTCATATTTTGGAATGAGATAATATAACAATCAGTTGATTAAAAAATACTTTAAAAATGTACATCATTTTGCAGTACCACATGACAGGCCTCGAAGCCCAAGTTTTCTTCCTCTCTCGGTGGTTCGCGCCATACGCCCCAAATGACACTTCGAGAGCTATTTATGTGGCCACATTTAATGTTTTTCTTATGAATTTCCTATTTTTCTATTCAGTTATATAAATGTTCAATAATAATATGATATTTATTTAAAAATGAAATTTTTCCCGAAGGATAGAAGTAATATTGTAGGCCATTTTTCTTTTGTGAATATTGTTTGTAAAGGCCTCGTGCTATAAGAAATGGTTATAGTTAAGAGGCATTTGCTAGCAGTAATGAAAGAGATAGACTATGTATTATTGCTATTCTCTATGGTATCCAGAAAATATATAATAAAAATGTACATGTAACAGGGTCACAAAGATAATGCGATCTTTAAATTATCCTAATATAGGGATTGAGGGAATAGGTTACGTTAGGAATGAAAACGATGGGAAAAAGGGGGGGGGGAATGAAAATTAAAAAGAGGCATAATCAATGATGATGCATATTATACTTTTTAAATCAATCACGCAAAATAAAAATAAAAAACGACCAAAATTTCAATCCTAAGCCAACCTTGAGATTTGTTGTTTTTTTTTAATCAATCAATAGAGAAAAACATTTAAAAACCAAAAAAAAATAAAACTGAAAAATATGTTCCCCTAACCACATTTTAACAAATACCAAACATGAGGCTAGGTGAAACAGTTAGATAATATAGAGTATATATAGTGATATATAATATATTATAAAAAAATAAAATAAATAAAAAATATATTAAATAATATAAATTAAATATAAATTAATAAATAAAAGTAAATATGTAATATATATACACATTTATAGATTTTGTTTTTTGTTTTTTATACTTGGTTTATTTTAAAAGTTATACATATATATAAAAAAGAAAAAATGCTTCTTACAGCTCACTGTTAAAAAGCCGTTAGGACCCTTTAAAAAGGGAAGTTAACTCCGATAATATATCGAAACGAACCTAGTGATAACTGTACCGGGTGGCGAGCGTATCTATTTCAGGGCTAAGAGTAGTGGCGTCAAAGTTGCCCAGAGATATATATATAGTTTCTTGTTGTGTGTTAGACTAAAGGGAATACCGGAACAAGATTAAACACAGTCGCAAAAGAATCGATCTTTATAAGTAAAGAGTCAGGGTTCTCGGAAAACTCAAAACGAGAGGGAACAAACGGGGGGACTTTTCTTCTCCCCTCTCGTCCCACGCGGTTCGGCTTCGAGCAACATCTTACAAAAAAAATCAAAAAAAAACGATGAGAACAATAACAATTAATAAATAGATACTTAAGTTAATATGAAAAAGCACCTTATACTTGGTTCGGTATGAATACTCTATTAAGCGCACATCTAGAATATGAGTATGTTTTTAGCGCTAAGCGGACGGCTCGAACAACGCTGCACCCGGTTGCATGACTCGATAGTTAGCGTTCGGCTGAGCACGATATTTTCAAGATATCAATGTCTTTTTTATGTAATTCTTTTACAAGGGACGTAGTGCTATACTATACTATATATACTAGCTACCCCTATACGTATATACTACATTATAGTGTTAGGATATTATTATATTACTAATTTCAATATGTAGTAGTCCGTTATAATGCGGGGGGACAGGATTATAAGGGTACATAAAACTATATATATTATATATATATTATATTATATATATATATAAATACTTGCTCACTTATACCATACTATCTACTCTAAATTCTTGGGACTTGTCTTGATCTCTTCTTTCCGCTCAGGAAGAGAGATTCATATATAACCACCAGTGAAGCCCATCCCTTATATGGGCAATATTGACATCTTTCCTCAGACGCTCCCTCTCTGCACTACTCCTAGCTTACTCGCTCTTAAAGCGTCTCCATATTTGGAGCTGACTGTCTTGTCCAGAGGAGGGGGTGCGACCGGGGAGTGGTCGCCGCATGGCCTCCTCTCTTCCGGTCTGTCCGCCGTTGGGTTGTCGTCCGCTCTGGTGTCCAGTGTGACCTGCGTTGTGTTTCGGCATTCTCTGTCCTGCTCCATCCTCTCCAGATGTCCCACCCATCTCATCTCCCCACAATCCATCTTCAGTGGTCATCTTCTTCAGCACTATTATCTTCTCTAAATAACTTCATCCTTATTCTTGTCTCTCCTATTCTTTGTGGTGTCCGAGGATCAGGTGAGTTCCTTAATATCCTCATCGCCGGCCGCGAATGCATCCACTCTCCCATGGCGTTGGTTGTGCCGCACTAAGTGTTGACGGCGTGCCGGTCAGGTAGTGTCAGGAGTCCAGTATGCCTTCGCTTTAAAATTAGACATGTTGTTTTTTACTCTCTTCTATATAATTCCGAGATGGTCCTTATCTCTCTATCTTTCGTCATGGGGTATACTAACGAATTTTTGTTTGATATAATTCCATCAACTTTACTGCATTCTTCCGCGTGAAGATCGCGGCTGGTCGCCTCGGCTCCTCCCTTCCCCCTCTGTGGAGCAGGGTACTGCCGCGAATAATTGCAGTGGTATTACTGTTACTGATCTTCTACCTACACGCTATACTATCACCATCATTCTCATCTCACTACCTTCATTATATATTCTATATTACGGTTTATACTAGTTAATAATCTTAATTCACGCCTTCTGTATGTTCTCATATTATATATACTTCAATCTATCTCACTGGTCTATCCTATCTCAACTTTTCACGCAAAACAACACAACTCACCTCCGAATTATGATACGAGCCCTTCACTCTCACTCTAAAACATATGCCAGATCGTTTACCGCATATGTCACCTATTTAAATGTCCCCACATATCAAATTTCATCTAATCATACCAAGTTACTTCTTTTCAACTTTCCTTATTCACCACTCTATAACATTCTATAAGATTATATAATATAAACATGAATCCAGTGCAGTGGGAAAATGGTGTTCCTAAGTTGTTATGTGCTATACCGTTACATTTAATTGATAATATATAATTAGTTTCTCTCATACACTTATATATACAGTTCTAATAAATAAACATTTCAGATTGCCAATTTTCTATTAAACATATAACTCATTTCTATCGCCCTTTAATTTATTTATCCTAACTCACCCTTCAACTCCATATATAATTTACCTACATCATAGCTTTTATGTTCATGGCACTATATATTATATATAATAGAATCGATGCTTTTGAGCCGATGGATGAAGGCTACTAAAGAAATCTCTTGTACCTAATATTCCAGCATCTTTACTCCGTAGACCTTTTACTACAGATATATTAGAATTAATAGAGGTCCGTCGTTCCCCTCTTCCTCTTTTACTACTGTTACCCCGTACTGGTCTATTAATTATACTCTCAGAAGTGCTTCGCATTACTACTCTTATCTCTGTATCATACTACTATACTCTCCAATATTCTTAATCGTAAATATTCTCGTCACACAGGAGTGTCCATCCATGGAGATAGTATAAACACTTATAATTATTTACATTAGCATTCCAGGCATATCATGCCTTTACACCTTAATAATATCGATATAATAATTAAATTCTTACCTCAAAACTTAAGACACGGACATCTATCCATCCTCTCCAAACACTTTGGTCATAACAAAACATGATGTATAATCTCACTTTTTTCAGTATACCACTCATCCTCCATTCAACCCCAAAAACAACGTATCACTATCCCATATCTATTCTTCATAGGAGCTATTAACCCGTTCTTCATCCTCTTTTAAAGCCTTCACTTCTATATTAATTCTCGCACCGTTATACTATCTCGCTCGCTTCATCCTCTTCTTCCTCTTGTTCTCATGTATGTTCTATTAATTTAAGCCGAATCTTATCCATAGTATTTAATATATTTATAGGTATACTAAAATCTATATTACTATAACATACATTATACTTATTCTATTCCGGTTCTACAAACAGAATACTTATACCTGAGAGTTTCTAAATCTTTTATTATATTGATTAAAGTTTTCATTTTTATCACTACTTTCTAAAACATAATATTATATAAGCTGATAATAATATATATAATATATATATTATTATATATTATATATATATATTTAAAACATAAATTATTAAGCTGATTAACATATTAAATTTGGAAATATATTTTATTATATATATTATTATATATATATTATATATAATATAATATATATATATATTTATATATTAATTATTAATAACAACTGCTTAACATAATTCAATTACCCACATATGTATGTGTATAGGTTTATATATTATACAAAAAAAATTAAGCGTAGCCACTTAAAGTCAAACTTCTACACTGCTGGGATGTGAATCCTGGGCCTAAGCAGATTCCGCGTACATTGCTTGACTGACCAGCCAACGATCGCAAATAATTTTACCAATTTGTAATAACTCCTTAATATGAAAATATTGTTTTTAAATTTAATGTTGTCTTTAAAACTGTTCAACTGACACTTATCGCAACAGGAACACTAACGAACGAACGACTCATTATCCTGGCCGTGCCAGCGCTGTCGGAAAAGTTCTTGTAAGCGCAAAAACAGAGATACAGCTCGAAACAGTGAAAATGATCATTATATTAAAACGGAGGAAACATACTTGTCATGGTAGTGGACTTGTTTTTAAGATACACTAATCTCGCGTTCCAGACAAATATTTCAACGCACGAGCTCGTAGATGAAGGTTATCTCCAAATAGTCACGCAACCTATTATAGGAATAATTTTTCCCACACTGAGCATAGGAGTAATAGTGACACTTCTGGGCCCCTATCGCAGAATGTCCGCTGAGTAAGTGTTTTGAGACCGACCACATCAGTCCCACGAATGGAACCTAAAAGTTAAAAAGCGCGACGAATTTGTTCCTGCGGTGAATATATCACCCACCCAAAAGGAACCACGAACGCACTCTACCCGTCCACGACGCTCGGGGCGTAGCGACACAGCGACAGCAGAGCACGCGAACAGAGAGAGTTAGAATAATTTTTTCAATAGGAGGAATGAGAATTGATAGGTGACTGCGGAAACGGACTCCGGAGCATTTTCACGAATTACAAATCCCGAACTTTGCTGTGCATAGGTACTACATAAAAAAAAGGGTGAAAAAACAACACAGTAAGTTCGTGAAAGTAATTTCAACAAAACTGGAGGCTGGCGTGTGAAAGTAGCAATCGCTGGAAGGCCCCTAGCAGATGTCCGCTGTAGCACGTGCTGTTGACCGATCACAACGGCCCACGATGGAACTAGAAAAGGAGTTAAATAGCGCTCGAGAATATAGTAGAACGCGTGTGGGTGATACTTATCACCAAACCTATATACTAGGTACTAACCTTATAGACGCTCTATCTCAATTGCCGTAATCACATCGCTCGGGCGTAGCGACTAAACAGGGCGTCTATGCTCTGAGATAGAGCAAAAGAGTAGAGACAAATTCAATCTTTCTAATAACTCAGGTGGGAGATTTATATAAATTTTTAGTAACTCGCGTACTAAACAAATGCTACAATAACTTCACCGCAGTGTGATACGCGTTATTCAAAAAATACCCTTAAATAATTTCCAATTGCTTTGATAGTAGGGTTGCGTGTTAGCTATCCTATGGGCCCTATAGACATTGGAAGTGTCCGCGCTAAGCGTTTAAACACCACTTCACGAGCAAAGGTACATGGACTAAAAGTAAAGCGCGAGAATTTGTCGCTGTGGTGAATATATCACCCACCCAACGGAACCAACGAATCATGAACTCAACTCTATGGGTGATATCCGTCACGCTCGGGGCGTAGCGACAAACGGGCACCGCACAGAGTTTAATATTTATTACCGGGGAATATATTGTATTGTTATAACAACTGCAAATCAAATTCAACCGCAGTGTGATAGGTCATCCAAGGAAGATATTGAACCCTTAAGCAACCCATATGATATACTCACACTGCTTCAAGTGTGTCAATGCACTGTGAACTCTTGCGGCTGATTACACCTCTAGCGAAAAAAATACCCACGCTGTAAAGATAGTATTACGGACAAACTGAAGAAAAGGCCAAAACGAACGAGAAACAAATTAAAAAAGTTAAAATACCGAGAGAGCGAAGAATTTTCGCTCCTTTCGTGGAGAATTAGAATACTATTCATACAGCGCAACAAAATGACAAAATAGGGAAAAACTCACGAAACGCACGCCTCCTAAAACCACTAATATTCATCTCGATCAAAAGCTCTCGGGCGTAAGCGACAAAACAAGGGCAGCCAACCAGCCAAATTTCATTGCAATGTTAATTACTCTTTTGCATGAATATATATTTGCTAATATCATATTGTACCTCATTTTCAAACCAACTATCATAACAGTTTCGAGATTCCATTCCGCCTATGAGCCCATACCATAAATGCTAAAAACCTGGCCCATGTCTGATTGCGCTATTTTCTGGCATGGAAATTAATTTATATCCTCATCCCCACCTTTATAACGTAAAATTTTCACCCTGCTGTTGGGAGTGATGATATCATGGCGCGAGCCCGTAGCAAAAATGTCAGCCAGTAAGTGTTTTGTATGACCCAACGGTTTTTTTGAATGTCCATACGGCCAACGATTGACTAAAAGTAAGCGCGAGATTGATTTATCCTTGGGCTGGTGATGTAATTCACTCCTCTCTCCCCCAACAGGGAAAACCTTCCTAAATGGTTACTGTGACCGCAATGCACCTCGTAACCTCCGCCCCATCCGCTTCGGGGGCGTAGTTGTCTAACTGTGTAATGGGGGCACCGAGGTGACAGAATAAGTTGAAATTTTACTTTCACAACCCGGAGAATATATAAATAGTGATGCTACTATATAAACAGACTACATTTACATTAAAAAAGCAAAGCCTATTGATAACATACTATATATATATTATATATATATAATATATCTTAACATATATGTAACTTATATATATTATATATATAATAAATAATAAATAAAATATCATACCCCTCAATATCACCCCTATATACTCACCTATATACCCTATATATAATAATTCCTTTTATACCGTAGTATAAGTTATTGATAGCGATATTATTCTTTATCAATCTATTTTATTGTAGAGATGAGATGGAGAGGAATTAAGTAGAGAGAGGAGAGAGAGAGACAGAAGAGAAGAGGAGAGAGAGAGAATGAGAGGAGAGAGAGAGAGAGAAGAGGAGAGAGAGAGAAGAACGTAAATGCAGTGTTTTTCCAAGAGAAATTGTCCGCTAACTACGTTGCCGACAGATATCTCAGTCTCATAGAAAAACAGGATATTTTTATCCTTACGTTTTCTAATTCTAGGATTCCTTTGGCCTCAATTCCTCTCACAAATCTCGTAAGTGTTCGTTATTTAATTCATGATAGGTTTACATCTTGAATCACCATAGTCAGTATCGACACAAGTAGAAGAACACTATCTCTTATATAGTTACTGTTCATTAGAGAAAAGTTATTTTTTAATATGGATTTAGCCACATATAAAGTTGGTACTCTAATTTATTAAATGTTTTATCTAAATCAATTAGCCACACACCACTAAATTAAACTCAACGTTGGTATACTACAAATTATTTAGATTCGTATACCGCCACCGCAATGTTTTTCTCCTTCCACTAAATGTTTATAAAGCTACACACTCACGATGTCGATAACAGAGACCGCCATACTGAATTGCCCGATCTAATGTGTAAAATTAAAAGTTCACTTGGCGGAAATCAAGAAAAATATAGCATGGAGCCGGGAATTCATAACCGCGGGAAATCATAGTACCATAGTTTAACGTCCCTTTCTTACTACTGGAGATGGGAGCCGTTCTAGCTTTCTTTTGAATGATAAATTGAGTATTTGTCAAGCGTATTACTAAGACAAATTTTCCCCGAAATAAGATGTGTGTCCTTATTTTGAAAACTGCCAACCATAATAAATGAGTTTTATATAATTTAAAACTATTAAAGATGTAAAATAGAAAATTGTGAAAAGAAGTGTCCTTTGAGAGTATTGCAAAAACCTTTTTTGGTTTCCAACTATAAAGTTACATTCAAATTCCTACCATTAATAGAATCTTCTCGATGACTATTTAGGATTATAAAATAAACATTTTTGGTAATGCTTAATAGATGTTATATAAGGGCATATTAATTATGAAAAAGATGATAATATTGATACAACTTGAGTTTTCTTCTTCCGGTATTATATGATCGTCAAAATAAAAAACACGGAATCAATGTAGATATAAAAAAAAATTAGCAACGGTATGAATGCAGTAAGGTTTTTTACAAGTAAAATCTCAATCATACCGAACGCAGCTATACAAAGTATTGGTCATTTGGTGATATACTTTATTACTAATACAGACTTATTTATTACAATGATCTTAGTAATTTATAAATAAAAAAATACTGTTGATAATTACTGTGCATATACATAATTCTAATAAAAAGCCTTCGTATTATACTAAAATGTTGAGGGTTTGATAGAGGATGGTTTCAGAGATAGACTATCTTTTTCAAGGTCGCTTATAGTTCAGGACTACTGCTAGTTGATTCAACCCGGTATGGGGAGTGCAGAAAGTGTGCGGTTCTCTAATTGGCTCTTCATGAAGTACCTGTAATATCATGTATGGAAAGAGATTTAAATGCACAGCTTCACAAAAATATTTACATACGACTCATGGGTTTTATCATGACTCATGGATTTTAGTGACTCGGTGGGATTTATTATCAATCACTCTCACATTTTATGGGTTTTTAGTCGCGACTTCACAATGGGTTATGATTAATTACTCATTCATGGTTTTGACGGAGTATCCATATAGACTACGATCTTCTAGGCAAGGAGAAACATAAATTGAGAATCAGATTGGTAAAGGATTGTACGCATTTTGAAAGTACTGGAATTTGAGGTTGTTATACCCATACTAATTTTACAGAATTTTGCACCTTCTCAGAGTTGAATTATATCCTCTGAGAGGATAAAGTAAATACCAGAGTCGTAAGTTAATTAATTTCATTTAAATTATCTATTCACTTAAACCACTATCGATTCACTTATCTCCATCTCAACGACTCTGAAACGCCCTTGGATCCGTGTTTTTAGCCCTGGTAGGACGGAGGTTTGGTAAGTAATGTCAGCACGGTCCGCTTAATTAACGCCTAACAGTTCGAGTAAAACGCTTTAGAACACTACTATACACACAAAACTTTGTAAAAAATTTTAATTTATGTTCGTACTTATGGCTAAGACTCTAACACACTAGACCACAGCAACACGAACAGCTCAATAATTTAAATTTATAGCAAATTAAAAAGTCTGATATCCTATAAGTGAAAATGATTTATCATATTTATAGAATTCCTATGTATTATATATTATAATCAATTATTATTATAAACTTATTTATTTATATAGATATCTGCTTCAAGTTCAAAGATATACACTAGTAGTAATAAACTAATAGATCAAATTTAAACAATTAAAGAAATACATAACTTACAATAAGAATATATATTATATAACTCATCTAATTAACTCTAGAAATCCTTCACTACCTTTGCATAGAATAATAAGTAAAGATAAATTTCATAAGGGGAGATAACAAAAGAAAGTCCATGGGGACTGTTAAACCTGTGGTCTCAGACTGCTCTTGTGTTTAACAATATCATCAACACGATAATAATTTTTCTCATGATTAAATAAAATTCTCGCACAAAAAAAGTAAGACGGGTGAAATACAAAAAAATTCTCCCTTAAAAGTAAACGAAATAATTGACCCATGAAATTTATGAAGAATTAAATCATGTGATGGGTAAGAATAATCCAACTACGACCAGAGTTCCGGGGCCCTCTGGAAAAAGAACACCACCCTAATGTCGGGGAAACCCAATGAAGTTACTCTGACTACAATACTGTGAGAACGCTAAACGCTATAATATCAGTACATTTGATAGGTCGAGAGACAACAAGAAAAAAGCTTTTAAGTCTATTAAAGCTCCCACTTGACGTATGAGAATAACGGTCAAATCGGGGATCAGAGTTGAACGTAGAAGGGATGAGAAAATGTGGGAAAGTTGAGTTATATGAGCACCACCAAAATAAGGGGAGGGGTATGAAATTCTTATTATTTTTCGGGGGGAGGGGGAGGAGTGTCCATTGGAATTTCGAAATGGTGAAATTTTTATATCAAAGACTTTGAGACACTCTCAATCAAATATTTTGGAACATGTCCAACATAGCATTCCCAAAACGATCACGAAAATATTGAAGAACTGAGGTCCCAAAATCGGAGAATAAAAGTTTAAAACGATCATAAATCGAGTTCATTATGGAAACCATATTGACAATGAGAAACAATTAGGGAAATTATGAGGTTTCCAAATCTTCCGGTTAATAAAGATTCGAAAACTTTGGACAGAACAGAAGTTAGTGCGAGAAGTTGAGTCACGTCACTCCTCCAGCAGAAAATCAGTGTCGAAGCTGATAGACAGAGACGAAGAAACAATATATCAAGGAAAAAAGCAATCTCAGCTTTTGAGAACGACAGAGGGAATACCAATATAACCGCACGTCATCTTAGTTTGAAGCGGATAAAGTAGAAATCTTATTTTAAAAATGAAATTACAATAAAAGTCTCGAGTTGGGGAGGGGTTGAGGAAGAATAACAAAGGTGAGTGGTAAGGCAGCAATGGAGCAGACAGAAATAAGGAGGAGAAAAGAGGAAGAACGAAAGTTAGGGCTGACATTCATTCGAAAACTGCAAATAAAGCGGAAAGAGAAACCTCAAAGCTTAATGAATTTTCCACTGAGAAAACTTTTTATGAGTAGTAAGTGGAAAAGAATAGGTCATAAAAATTGAAAAACAACTTCCTTATAGAAATTGGATGGCCCGTTTTTCTGCGAGACTTGAAAAGAATAGGAACGAATAACAGTATGAAAGTCGGAGAACTCCGACGGGGAAAGAATTTAACAGTATATTGATAATTAGTCCGTATATTTTCCAAGGAAGCCAAAACCCACAGAGTAAGAAGATAGAAAGACTTTAAATCAGTCTCAAGAGGAACTAGAAAATTGGACTTGGAACGCATTAAAAACCAGCAAAGGAAAAAGAAGAAAAAGACATCTAGGGTAGAGAGGGAAGTAAGAGATGTCTGACAGGCTTATATATCAGAAGTTCCAAACATGTTGTCTGAGAAAAGATGTTTCCGCATGTTTTACGGCCAGATTATTTATTTAAGCAGCAAGCCTTGCTGTTTAATCAAAATGTACAAGAAATATTTTACAAAACTTTTATTGAAAGCAATAATGAAATAAAAGTCATATTTTATAATAAAACAATATTAATATTTAAAACGAAATCAAGAAAAAGAGTAACAAAATATTTATATCCAGTTCTTTTCTAAAAATAGTTATTTTAAATAGACGATGAAGTGACATCTGAATTAATTTCGATGAGGAAGAGCAAAATTATTCAGTCACCTTTTTTAAAAATAAATAGAAAAACAATTTGGATTTAAAATAAAAGGAAACTGCTTCAACGTGATTTCTGTTCTACATGTTGGGTGAGGTTTCGACGCAGCTGCGTCGATAAGATTATTCTTTCGCATGGCTTTTGGGCTGAACCCCCTTCCTGTCCGTTCCACTCTTCACATGAACGGTTGCAAAAGTATTACAAACATATTCAATCTGCGATCGACATCACCCTGCATCCATGCTGGACACGGTGTTTAGAAGAAAAAAAATAAATATATATATATATATATAATTATTATAATATATATATAATATATATATATATATATATAATATATTATATATATATATATATATATTATATATAATTTTAATTATTTTTATAATATATATAATATATATATATATATATATATATATATATATTGATAAGGATTGGTAGAGGGGTTTGGCAGGGTGTGCAAAATGTAAAAGAAGGGGGTTTGAAAGTAAATGTAGATAAGAGTAAGGGGATGGTAGTGGGTGAGGAGAATAAGTGTGAAATCATGTTGGTGGTAAGCAACTGAACAGTATCTAAGTTTGAATACTAGGTTATATGCTGGATGAGACGGAACGGATGATGTAGTGTAAGGGAAAAGTAATGATTGTTAAATTAAGATGGTTGTGCAATTAAATCTTTGGTGATGTAAAGGGACTAAGTCTTGTGTGCACTAGGGTTCTGCATGAGGGTGCGTTGCTAATGGTGTTAATGTATATTATCGAAACTATGGCGTGGAATAAGAGGTTGTATACGATTTAAGGTGCAGAACTGTTCAGGTGGATTAAATCTTATGGGCGTGTTAGGTTGAGAAGAATTCGTCAAAATAAAGAACGGGCGTGTTAGGAAGCTGGTAACGTATATGAGCAAGAAGGAGGAGAGAAAACGAAGCATTTAAAATAAAATTGTTGAAAAAAAATATCAAATACGCAACGATATAAAAATACAAAATGAAAAACCACTAAAAGTAAGCTAGATATCAAGGCAACCATAGGGAGCCTAACCTATACACTTCCTCTTAAAAACGGAAAAATATGAAGAGAGAAATCAAAACTTTTAATAGTGAACATAATAAATAAGACTTTCCGAGTATTTAACAAATAAAAGAAATTTCAATTAATATTAAAAAAAAAATCAGATAATCTAAACGCTTTTTAATTTTTGTCTTAATTATACGCATCAAAGGTTTTAGTAAATATCAATCAAGCTGGACGAGTACTTTTTGTGGTTTTTATATAAACATTCATAAAAAAAATTGACAGTATTTTTTAAGCCACAATAATAATTATTATTATTATTATTATTATTATTATTATTATTATTATTATTAATTATTATTTTATTATTATTTATTATTATTATAATTATTATGTATTAATTATTATTATTATATTATTATTATTATATGTTAAAGCTCACTAAAAAACACTAAATGTTTAAGTCTATCAATTATATACATATTCTTACGGTTTTATCATTATTTTGATAACAATACTGACTTACTCATTTTAAGCCTAATATAAGTGTATCTTCGCTGGTTATTATTATTATTATTATTAATTATTATTATTATTATTTATTCATTATTATTATTATTGAATTATTATTATTATGCAAACTGGAGCCTTATTACTCATTTTCGTAATTATTCTAATTATTTTTATAATTATTATTAATTATTATTTAATTATTTTTATCTAGAAACGTACAATATTTTTATATTGAAAAACCATAACATTGCATTTTTTTCTACTAGATGCAGCAGTGTCATACAAAATTGTTTTTATTAGATCAAATACTGTAAACAATATATATATATATATATATATATATATATATATATATATATATATATATATATATATATATATATATATATATATAAATATATATAATTATATATATATAAATAATAAATATTATATACCTTATATATATAATATATATATATATATATATATATGCTAAAATTAAACTAAATATGCTGACCTAACAACTAAATAATTTCACACTCGCCTTATAGATCTGGTAGTGTGTCCAAAAAATTAATCAGCGATACACTCTTCTTTTTAATTATTATTTTATTTATATTAATTATTAATTAATTATTATTATATTATTATTATTATTATTATTATTATTATTATTATTATTATTATTATTATTATTATTATTATTATTATTATTATTATTATTATTATTATTATTATTATTATTTTATAACAATACAAAACGTGGCTGACGTCAGAAAATTACAACAAAAAAAAAATTTGAAGGGCCAGATATACTTAACAAAGACCGTTCACAACCATATATGTACACATCCTAAAAAATAAAGATAAAACAATCATTCTTATATCTTTCTCTCTTCTTCCTTTTTTCCTTCCACAATCTTTTATTCCTCTTACATCAACTCCCATTCTTTTGAAGATAAATATCCGCCAATTGATGCCTTGTATCGACCCATTCAACTTTAGAAATCTTCCTCTCTTCCATCATCGCACTTGATTCAAGCTCTATCTACTTCTTAGATTTCACTCACCGTTTCTGTCACCGAGGAAGTTGGGTGTCTTTAACGGTCTCCACATTCCTTTAATTTCTTCATTCTGAAACTCCAAACCATTATCACTCAAAAATCTTTCAGGCGCACCAAATATACTGGACATATTTTTCTAACACTTCTCCCACAAATTTCCTTCTGCTCTGCTTCTCACCCAAACCGCCAGGAGAAAACTTGTAACCTCAAATCAACCCATCACAAGAAACCTATGACCTCATTTCCACCCACATTCCATAGCCACCGTTATCAAATTAAATTCTTTTGCTTGAGGAAAAATCCAAACCAAAGGTCCACTAGGAGTCTTCTTGATTTCTCTACAGCATGCCTTTCATCTTCTTACTTTCTCCACTGTCAATGCGCATCCCATATGCATCTTTAATTAAATCCCATAACCTCCCCCTTTTTCCAGTGAAAAATTGTATAGTGCCAACTTATGAATATTTGCTTCTCTTCTTTCATTCACTAATCAACGCTATCTTTGTGCTCCTTACCACCAAACATCTTCTTCTTTTTTAACATCCCCTTAAACTAATTTTCCAAATGCCCTTTCCCAGTCACGCTATCATTTATCTTCTTCAATTCCACTCACATAAAAGTTTTTTAAAAGACTTCGTATCCTAACAGCCAAAGTATTTATTTCCCATTCACAACCTCTGTTCTAAACAAAAACCTCTCCTTTAAATGCAGCACGGGTAATTCAATCCATTTTACACCTTTGATAGTTTAGTATTGCCCAAAAACAATTTACATTTATAAACTTCTATTAATTCCTATAACCATTATTTGGGTGGCAATAATAATATATATATATATTAAATATATATATATATAATATTATATATATATATATATATATATTATAATATAATATATATATATATATATATATATATATATATATATATATATATATATATATA
>JABUQX010117081.1:30000-35000 GCA_015478945.1 Trachelipus rathkii
TGAGCTGTAAACAAAAAAACATGACTGGAGATAGAAACTTAGGAGAGAAGTTTTATTTAACATTAAAAACTTTATATATAAAATAAAACCTAGAAAATTTTGAGTTCAAATATCTTACTTTTTTCCTTTCGGTTTTTTGCTTTCTAATAAGTACTTTCTTAATTATAGGTTTTATTGCTGCCAAAAGATTTTGATGAAAAATCTGTAAAAGCGCTTCCATCAGCAGATTTCCTCGACCGTGTTTCCATTCTTGAGACCAGGAACTTGAGGGAGTTACTATACATTTGCTGCAGGTTGTACTTATCATTAGTTCTTTCAACTCCACTCATAATAGTGCTATTATTACCATGTCCTACTGGAGTGGAAATAGGCAGAGAGTGAGAATTTGATGAAACAGCATTACCCTGCATATATTTATAAGAATTTAAAAATTGGTTAACTTTTATCAATAATATATAATTTAATAAGAAAAAAAACATTTCTATATATTTAACAACGAACTAAACCTATGTAATTAAAACATAAAAAACGTAAAACTAAAAACGAGAGCCTAAGATTGAAAATAAACTGACACCAAGTTTTCTACCCCTACACATGGAGGTCTTTATTCAAGAAATTGTAAGCGATAAAAGAGGAATAAATTCTATTATGATCACCGGACAGCTTTAGTTGGTTCGACCAAACGCCTAATATATCTCTCCAAGAAGCCTTTTATAACATTTTCCCTCCATTAATTAAATTGTGGAACAGGTTATTAATTTTTATTTCTCCTGAATTATTGTAATAATAATATCTTTTATAATAAATGATTCGATGAATTTTCTTTTCTCAACATTTATGCAAGATAAAATTATTTTAGTAGAATAAATTAACATAATCATATCGATCGTATATGATTCTGTTCATTTATAAACTGGTTTAAAGAGTTACGGTCCCCACCAGGGGGTTGTGGAGTCGGTTCAAAAATTTTCCGACTCCGACTCCACCCTCTTCAAAATTACCGACTCCGACCTCTTGAAAATTACCGACTCCGACTCCGACTCCACCCTTTTGAAAATTACCGACTCCGACTCCACCCTCTGGAAAATTATATAAATATACCGTATATATATATATATATATAATATATATATAATATATATATACTATTATATATCAGGGAATATATGGAGCAATCTTTATTTTATAAAATATATAAATATATATAATATATATATATAATATATATAATATATATATATCTATATATATATATTAAATATATATATATTTAAATGAGGTATGTTATTTAACCCTGTGTTAATGTAAGTAGTGAGACTAATGGTCCTGGAATAGTACAAATGTGTTCAGAGGAGCAATTCTTAGGGCCTGTTAGCTGTGAGAAGAATGATTAAAATGAGGAATGGAAACGTATTACGAGAGTGTGTGGGTGTGAAGAAAGGGGTAGATGAGAGAATCAATGAATACGTTGAAATGGTTTGGCCATGTGGAAAGGATGGATGATAGTTGGTTGGTTAAGCGGATGTATAGTGGTGAGAATGCTAGGAATCAACCGGCTGGGGGAGACCGAGGAAAAAGTGGATTGAGTCAGCAAAGGAATTCCTGGAGGAGAGAAATCTGAGTTTAACAGAGTCGAAAAGAAAGGTGCATAATAGGAGTGAATGGCGGTGTTTGGTGAGAGGGTATGGTTGTGGCCGGCCAAGGTTAAAGGGAATGAACCCTAACATTGACGAGATGCCAAGTGAGGGTCGTCCGTGAAGCTCTAGGTGGATTTTCTTACTGCGACGAGTTCACTAAAAGGTATAAAGGGGACGGTAAAGCTAGCTTTCTTTTCGACTTCCGTCATATTATTCTACTACTTTTCTGTTTCCAGTGCATGCTACGCACCTTACCCCCAGTCTTGGGGAGAGAAGGTGGTTGATGATAATGATGATGATGATGTGATGATGATGATATATATATATATATATATATATATATATTTTTGTATATATATATATATATTACTATATATATATATATAATATATATATATTATATATTATATAATATATATATATTATAATATACATTATATATATATATATATTATATATATATTTATATATACTATATATATATATATATATATATATATAATATAAGTATATATATATATATAATATATATATAAATATAATCTATATATATATATATATATATATATACTATATATATATATATATAGTATTATATAATATATATATATATATATATATATATATATTATATATATATATATATATATATATATATATATATTTATATATATATATATAAATATATACTAATATATATTATATATATATATATATTATATATATATATATATTATATATATATATATATATAATAAATATATATATATATAAATATATATATAATATATATATAATATATATATGAAATTGATATTTTTGTACTTACATTTATTTATAAAGAAATCAACCATTCCTTCCTTTTTGAATGGTTTCATATATAAATCGCTGACTGTATTTCACATATTCTTAGCATGTTTGAATCTTAATTGCCCCTGCAACACTCAGCGAAGGAATTTAGCAATTTTTTTAAAATAAAACTTAAATCGACATACAATCCATATACCAGGTATTTATAAAACTCACAGCTCAATTTTTTAAAACACACAATCAGTAATAAATTAATATTTAATAAATAATAGAAAGCGCATTATTACTACTTCCACACAGTCATTCTACTAATAACAGCAACAATACACTTGTCTGCCGTGGGGGAGGCAAATTTAATAGGTCAGCCTAGAAGACTGACCCTATCAATGCGGAGTCTGGGCAGATTCTGATTGCAAGAATTAAGTCAATGATTTTTTATGAAATTAAAAATTAAATAAGTCGGTATAAGAGATGATCAAGTTAGAATAAAAAATTATTATTATTTATTAATATTATTTATATTATTTATTATTTTCTTGCTAATGTAATTTAAATTGGGATTTAAAAAAATGACTGCTACTAGAGTCAGAAGGCAAATACAGAGTTTGCGTAGAGCTAAAGAAAACGGAATTATTTTTTTAACTCGGAAAAGTAATAGTTGCCACTGATCGTTAATATTAAAAAAGGAAATAGAGTTGAAATTTGAGTAGGCGGCTCAACAGGTCGCCTTCGAATGAAATTATGGTAAAACTTAAGTTTCTTTCTGACCTTCGATTTCGATATATCGAAATATATATCGATACCGATATCTATCGACATCGATAATATATATATATATATATATTATATATATATATACTATATATACTATGATATATATATATATATATATATATATATATATATATATATATATATATATATATATATATATATATATATATATAGGTCAGCCTCTAGAAGAGCCACAATCCATATCTCAAAAACTACAACAGCTACCGGGAAAAGGAATACATTGCTGGAATGCTGGTACAATTTTAGTGCGGAAAAATGTAAAAAAAAAAATTATTGTTAATAATTATAGTAATATGAGTAGAAAGCCTATTTAGAGACTTTTTATACGTTACTCGTTTAAAATAAATAAGACTTCTAGTAATTTTGTGTTTTTTTTTTAACTAAAGAAATACCCCAAGGGTAGACCGACCGATGGCAGGAGGAGTCGGGGTCTCTCGCCTTCCGGGGAACTACGGGGTAGGACTATTTCCCCCCTCCGGGGAGGGTCTCCGGAACCCCCGCTCTTTGGTATTTGGGTGTCGCGGGGGTTCCTCCGCCCCTCCCCTACGGGGTATGGAAAACGTCCCCCCCCCTGTGTTCCCCGTCGGCTCGAGCCCCCTAAATTGCCGTGTAATACCTTTACAAATATATATATATCTATGTCCCAGCGGCTGGCCTCCAACCCCAAAAAAAAAGGTGCTATTTTTTATGTTTTTTTTATTTTTTTTATTTTTTTTACATTTGCCTAACCAAAATTTTACAAGGATTCCAAAAATGTATTCCTTTTCCCTGTAGCTATTGTAGTTTTTGAGATATGGATTGTGGCTCTTCTAGAGGCTGGCCATATATATATACATTAAACCAATTAAATTAATCCAATCTATAACTGTTGGTTCACCGACATCTAAATAGGTTACTACCCTTGAAACTGTTTCGTTATGTAAAAATAAATACATAATTAAAAGGGCATCAGTGTAATAAACTCTAATATTTGAAAAAAAAAATATTTGGGAGAAACAGTATACTTCGAGCCACAATGTTTACTAGTACAATAAAAAGTAAACTTTTCTCCTACTTTGGTAATTTCACATTCTTTGTGACACTTTCTACAAACCTTTTTATCTAGTATCAAACTAAAATGTTGCAGCATTGCTAACACGATATAATCATTCTCACAAATTTAGAATAAATCCTTCAAATTCATAATTTTCAGAAAAATTGGAACAAAAAATACGTCCTCACTAAACACAGTAAAAAAAATTTATGACCTTCAAATTTATATATACAGTATATATTTGAAAGGTTCCAATAATACTCAATGAAGAATAAAGTCCATCTTTATATATATATATATATATATATATATATATATATATATATATATATATAATATATATATATATTATACTCAATGAAGAATAAATTATATATATATATATATATATATATATAATGTTTCTATGAATAAATTTAGATTCTCGGTATCTTGGGTATAATCGATACACATATATCGAAAATCGATTTTAAAATTTAAATATCGATAGGTCAGAAAGAAACTTAAGTATACCCGAAATTATATATATATATATATATATAATTATATATATTATATATATATATATATATATATATATATATATATATAATATATATTTATATATATATACATATATATATGCTCATGATTTGCGATTTCAGTGACTTTACTAAAGAAAAGTAGGCGTTTATATATATATATATATATATATATATATATATATTATATATATATAATATATA